>BMAO01019608.1:0-103054 GCA_019973975.1 Trichonephila clavata | reverse complement strand
CGCTACCAGATGGTCCAGCCAAGATTAAAGTAAATGGATGAACCAATTTGAGAGAATCCAGATTAAACTAATAATTTTTATCAATGCTGCTGCTATTTATACTACGAGACAGTTAATTCTATAAATTTTATTTTGCGTGATAACAAAAAGAAAATTCATAAATTCTTTCCCCTGCCATAATCAATTATTTGTATCCTGCATTTTCAAGTTTTGATTCATTATCAGATAAAAGTGAGACCATTCAGTACAGTATTTTCTCATAGTATTGTAACAAGGTAGCATTGATCCCCTATTTATGTCTAGTTTGATGGATTAGAGCAGCTTGGAGGCAAAACACGTGGTTTTCATTGTTTCGTCTCGACGTCAGTGGGTCTGTGGTTTGAATGGGCAGGACGAAACCCCCCTGCTGATCTATTCACATACCCTGTCTGACTTTGTAGACTGACGCCTCGGAAAACGGCGGGTGGTAAGGGGTCGGAGCGTGACGTGTGCAGATTTCCACTGCGCCAACCAATGAGAAGTGATGAGGGCGTGTACTATCCACCCCCCCCCCCCAGGAGTTTAAAAGGAGACTGCGTTGATAACATGTTTCAAATAGCCCATTCGCTCCGTCGAATATATGTACAGTGCCTGATCGTCACAGAGTAGCAGAACACAAAATTTGTTTGAAGATTTAGTAGTGAGTAGCAACGTTCTAAAATTTCTACGGCTTCATTATGTCTACTTGCAATATTTGTGGAAAAAACTTCGTTCGGCAAAGTGATTTAAAACGACACATTGACTCTGTGCATTCAACAGAGAAAATTGTATGTGAGTTTTGTGATACATCCTTTACCCGTAAAGACAACTTATTGAATCATTTGAAAAATAAAAGCTGCGAAAGAAAGTTGGAGAATGAAGCGGGAAAAAGAAAGAGAGTGGATTTGTCTGTTTCAAATAGGAAAAAGAAACACAGTTGTCCACATCTGCTGAAAACTCTACGGCTGTTCCTGAAAACTCTACGACTTCCCCAGAACATTCTGATGCAGTTCCTGAAACCTTTACGGCCGTTCCTGAAAATTCTACAGCTGTCCCAGAACATTCTGCTGCTGTTCCTGAAAATATCTCCTTACCACCAAAAGAAAGAGAGAGTGCTTTTCAAAAAGCTTATAAAACATTTGATCTCCATAATAACGATAGTTCACTGGGGATAAAAGAGTTTCTACTCTTGAGAAAAGAAGAGACACTCTTAATTTTTCACAATGAACTCAAAACTTACAAATCCTTGAAAGTGAGTAAATGGGTTCATTGCATTTACTCGAAAGCGACAGATGCCGGAAAAATGATAAAAAACGTTGAATTTAAAACGCCGAATAATGAAGTATTACAAGGAACTAATCTCGCCAGCCTTTATGACAACATGTCTGAGAAAATAGTGAAAGAAAGTGAGGATTTCGAGGGTAAAGACTCGGGCTGGACACTGGACGAAATCTTAAGACTCGAAGTCCGCACAAACCGTTATTCTCCATTCAGAGGTTCATCATCCTTCATCGAGGTGCCGAAGCAGATCGCTGAAACTAAGGCAATCATCAATGTCATCAATAATGAGGACTCTCAGTGCTTCATGTGGTCTATTCTCGCAGCTCTTTACCCCAACACCAGCAACCTCAACAAAACGTCAAGTTATGTCCCCACATAAATAAGTTGAACTTTGATGGAATATCCTTTCCAACACCGCTTAACGAGGTGAAAAAATTTTCAAAAATGAACGATATAGGAATAAATATTTATTCTTTTGAAGAAGATTTAAAAATATTTCCTCTCCTCATCAGTGATATAGTGTGTGATAAACATATAGATTTGCTTTACGTAAAAAATGGAGAGTTTGGACATTATTGTTTCATTAAAAGCTTATCTCGACTTGTTTCCAAACAACTCTCAAAACATCATCATAAAACATTTATATGTAAAAGATGTTTAAGTGCTTTGCAAACAGAATACAAACTTCTTCAGCACAATGAGATGTGTATACATAAAAGTCCTGCAAGAGTAGTAATGCCGTCAGAAACTAGTAAGTTTTTAAAATTTAAAAATTTTCAACATTGTTTAAAAATACCCTTTGTTGTATATGCGGATTTCGAGTGTGTAACTAGGAAAACTGATACTTGTGGTCCTAATCCAAACTTTTCATTTACTAATATTTATGAAAAACATGTCCCGATAGGTTTTTGTTATTTTATCAGTTATCAAGGGGGTATTATAAAGATCCAGTAGTATATAGAGGTATTGATGCCCCAAAAATTTTTATTGAAAAGTTAGAAAAAGATGCAATAGAAATGGATAATATTTATAAAAAACTAAAACCATTATTACCTCTTACTGAATCAGAAAAGCAATTGTATGATAATGCTAAAAATTGTTATGTTTGTGATCAAACCTTTCGCGAAAACAATATCAAGGTTAGGGATCATAACCATGTGACTCAAAAATTTAATGGCCCTTGTTGTAATAGTTGTAATTTAGCAATGAAAACCCCTAAATTTTTGCCTGTTTTCTTCCATAATCTTTCTGGGTATGACGCCCATATTTTTATTAAGGAGTTAGGATACGATAAAAACAAATTAATTTAATTCCGAACACCGAAGAAAAATATATTTCCTTCAGTAAAAATATTTCAAATGATTTTCAGTTAAGGTTTTTAGATTCTTTCAAATTCATGTCTTCTAGTTTGGAAAATTTGATAAAAACACTAAAAAAAGATGAATTTAAATATATGAAACATTATTTTGATTCAGAAAAAATAGATTTACTTTTAAGAAAAGGAGTTTTTCCGTATGATTATTTTGATAGTTTTGAAAAGTGTAAAGATTCTTGTTTACCACCTATTAGCAAATTTTACAATAAACTAAATGAGGAGCCTATAAGTGTAGAGGATTATAATCATGCATGTAAAGTATTTAATGAATTTCATTTAAATAATCTTGGTGAATACTGTGATCTATATGTAAAAACAGATGTCCTATTGTTAACAGATCTCTTTGAAAACTTTCGGAAAATATGCATGCAAACTTATAAACTTGACCCCTGTTGGTATTTTACCACCCCAGCTTTATCATGGGATGCTATGTTATTACATACTAAAGTAGCTATCGAACTGTTCACTGATTACGACATGCTTCTTTTTATAGAAAAGGGTGTAAGAGGAGGTATAAGTCAGTGCTGCAATCGTTATGCTATAGCTAACAACAAATATATGTCTAATTTTAACCCAGATGATGAGATAAAATATTTAATGTACCTTGACGCAAATAATTTGTACGGTTATGCAATGAGTAAATATCTACCCTTAAAAGATTTTGTTTGGAGTGATAACAATTTAACCGAACAGGATATTTTAAATTTATCAGATGAATCCGATGTAGGTTACATCTTGGAAGTAGATCTTGAATATCCCTCCGATTTGCATGACAAACATTCAGACTTTCCCCTTGCCCCTGAAAATAAGCCCCCACCTAATTGTAAGGAACCTAGACTTTTAACTACTTTGGAATCCAAAACAAAATATGTTCTCCATTATTCTAATTTAAAGCTATATTTAAAATTAGGGTTAGTCTTGAAAAAAACTCATCGAGTTTTAAAATTTTTTCAATCTCCTTGGCTTAAAAATTACATAGATTATAATACTAAATTAAGAACTAAAGCTGTAAATGACTTTCAGAAGGATTATTACAAACTAATGAATAACAGCATATTCGGGAAAACGATGGAAAATGTAAGAAGAAGAGTAGATATACGTTTATGCTCAACAGAAGAGCAGGCTCGAAAGTTAATAGCGAAATCAAATTTTAATCGACGCACAATATTTTCTGAAAACTTAATGGCCGTCCATCTAAAAAAAACCCAAATCAAATTTTTGAAACCAATACAGGTAGGAATGGTAATTTTAGACTTATCAAAAGTTCTAATGTATTCTTTTCACTATGAGTACATGAAGCACCGTTACGACTCGAAAGTAAGGCTCATGTATACAGACACCGATTCCTTTATCTATGAAATAAAAACTGATGATTTTTACAGTGACATGAAAAATGATATTAACTTATATGATACTTCAGATTATGATAAAAACAACATTTACAATTTACCTCTAGTGAACAAAAAAGTCATCGGGAAAATGAAGGATGAAAACAAGGGAAATATTATGACAGAATATGTAGGATTAAAATCGAAAATGTATGCCTACAAAACAAACCATAAGATTGAAAAGCGGTTAAAAGGAATTAAAAAACAAACTATAAAAAATAAAATAACATTTGAGGACTACAAAGCCTGTCTTTTTAATCAAAAATTAAAATATGTTGACATGAACTTAATTAGATCCAAATTTCATTCAATACACTCCATAAAGCAAAACAAACTTGCTCTGTCCTATAAAGATGACAAAAGGTTTATTAATGATGATGGCATTACTACGCTTGCCCATGGACATTGGTCATTGATGAATTTAGACCTATTCGATGAGCAGTAAGACATAAAATCCAATGATGACACAATAATGTGATTTTTGTAATGTAAATAAAAGATTGTAATGTGAAATGGAATGCTGCTTTTGTAAATAAACAACTTACTTTGTATCTTTTTGTGTAATCCTTATACTGAAATCAATTTTATAATTTGTTGTTCTCCTGTAATGTTATATATATATATATATATATATACAATTGTAATGTAAAACGCAATACAAGATGTTGATTTCTGAATAAACAATTTACTTTGTATCTTTGCTGTGTATGTGTAATCATTATACCGAATTAAAATTTACAATTTGTTATTAAAACAATGTATAATAAATATTTTTTTTTATTTCTATTCAATTAAAAAAATATTTTAACTAAATGGTTATTGCAATGAATAGTTATACAATTTATACTCTTTGGAAAAGGCAAAGAGTTTGCTTTAAGCACATAAACATAAATTTTTCCTTTCTTTTATACAAAATATATTTAAAATATCACTTATGCTTAACATACTAAGATAATTTGTTTGAAAGATGTATACTGATATTTATTTTTTAAAATGAAACTATTTCAACATAAATTAAACTAGAAAGCAGTATGAATAAAATTAACAATATAACCATATTTATAAAAAAAAAAATTATTCTTTTTGCTTCAGATTTATAAAAATAAACTTTTTTAAAGCCAACAATGTATCCATCCGCTCTAAGCATTGAGATAATTTCTGACGTAGAATTCAGTCGCCGTCTTGTAGAATCAAAATCAGACAAGCTAAGACAAGTTCAATCGTAAACCGTTCACACGCTGATTACGAGTATTCTACGTCACATTTTTACTGTGTATGTGTAATCATTATACCGCATTAAAATTTACAAATTATTAAAATAATATAAGTGAAATATTTTTTTTTTATTTCATTTTAATTAAGAAAATGTCGCCATCTGCTTCGCCTGCAAAATTAAATTCATGAGATTATAAACCTAAGTTTTCTTCAGGTCTGCATGCCTTCATAGGACAATGGTTAGCGTAACTGAAAAACTATTGTCCTATGGAGACATTTTGTTCTGGGGCTGTGAGTTTGAATCTGGATTTATTATTATTTTTTTATTTGAGCGTTATTTTTTCAATCATTTTAAAATCTAATAATTAGTGTATAGTTTAACCAATAGGTGGCGCCATGAGCACTTTAAACATTTCAATAAACTTTTTTTACACATTTAAAAAAACAACTCAACTTAGCAGCAGGAGGGAAACAACTCAACAGCAGGTGGAAACAACTCAACTCCCCCATCAACTCGAAAACCAAAACCATAGCAGGAGGGAAACAACTCAACTCCACGCAGCATCCACAGAAGGGAAACAACTCCGCGCCTGCGCCTTTACCGCAGAACCGGCTTTTCTTACCTACTCGTGTTTCGACGCAAGGTGAAACATTAAGAATACTTTTTGTGATCTAAAATTGGTTTATTTCATTATCTACATTTAGAAGATCACTGGGAAGAGAGAGAAAAAGTCACTTTCAGGTGCTAGTCCTATTTAGCCAACCTGTTGCATCTGTATCCACTTCTCGCTCCTTCTCCGGGCATCAGGATACGGAGAACGAAAAATAAATAGCCGAATTTCTCGCTCGCGCTTTCTTCTTAGTCCGCAGGATACCGTCTCGGGAGTCGATCTCCTCTCTTTTCCGAGTCAACCCTTTTAAACTCCAGGGGCGGGTCAACTCCACGCTCCTCGTCAACTCCCATTGGCAGGCCTCAAGGTTTTGCACCCGGCACATCGGTTTCACTAGCCCACCACTGGTTCAGGGAGAAAAATGGCTCTGGCACCTCTCAAAGGTTTCCTGCGACAAGGGCTTGTCTGACATCTGGTTCTCGTACCACCTCGCCGCCGTCTGAGGCACCGGCCTTTTAAGACGGACAACCACTGTCTATGGACGCGCACAATACATTTATGCTCAGCCCATAGTGTTACCAGTCACACCGGCGTCGACAGTCCAGATGTCCGACAAAGGACAATGACGCCAAAGCCACATGCTCTCTAGCTGTATTATGCGTCATGTATAGGGTGTCGTTTTTTTCTTTGTGACTACGTCACAGCAGAAAATGCACTTCGCTATAGGGAGGTTATTTTACGAAGAAAATCGGGAAATGTTCTTGGTACCAGGAAAAAGTTCGAAATATAGAGGTTCGACTGTATTTTCTTAAACCAGTGCTTCTCAAATTTTCGACCCAACTTACACAATCATGATTTTCATCGCACCCCCTTCATACAATAACAAGGCATTGAATGCAATAATAATATAGTTAGACGTTAAAGCTACAGTATGATTTGGGCCGTGGGTAGCCTAGTGGTTGGAGTATCGGACTCCAGACCGAAAAGCCTGGGTTCGATGCCTGATGCCACCAAATACCCTCCGAGTACGTGCTCGTTAAATTAGTGGGTCCGAATGGTGTCGCCATCTATCATGTTGTACCGAGAAAAATCGTACTGTCACCTTCATGGGGCTCAAAGCTTAGGCTAACGACAGGCATAAAATTCCAGCCCTTAGCCGCGATGAGTTTCGTGGACCTTGATCTGATGTTACTATCGATCAGGTGGCATAAGCAACAACAGTATGATTTTAATCATAAATCTTACACATTATCAAGATTTGTATATTATAAGCCCATGGGAGTCATAGTAATTATTAAATTTATTCTTAACTAAGTATTGAGAGATCAGTTATCAAATACATTGTGCAGTACTGATACATTTATAAGTATTTTTTTATCAGTGTAAATTTGTATTTAATTTTTATTATGTCAGAATGATTTTGTTTTGCTTCCTTTCAGTAAATTTTAACTTTTAAAATCTTTTATTTTCGACTTTTCTATATGCTCGCGTCCCCAACAGTTTGAGAAACGCTGTTTTAAGCCGAAGTCCGTGTGGTTGAATTCCAAATTTTTCTTCCATCATCTTATTAACAAACCAAACAACGTTACACATAGAACAATATAAAATCAGACGATAACGTTACATACAGCAATCGATTGAATACAACTAATCAGTTACTATCGTTGCCACATTGCCAAACGAAGTAATTACATATTTTTGAAGTGATAGCTTCTGTAGGCGAGTTTGCAGAAGAGTGAATCTAAATCAAGCATCAGGTTCGGCTGCGTTACACTCAATTGGATTTACTCGGCTCCAGTCAGCGACTCTTAATTTTAAATTAAAAACTTTTTAGGTGCTTTTTTTTCTAAGTTAAAATTTCATGGGCACTTTTTCCCGTGAAGTTTTATTTTCTCAATTTAAATATTACTGTCACGCAGCCCACTTCTACTCAACTCCAGTGAGTGAACGAGAGAAGAGAAATTTATTTTCTACTTGTATGTACCTCTGATCCGGAAAATTAAAGGAGTTGGGTCACTTAGTGTCATGTGCAACAATGAATGATACAGTGTTGCATGTACCTAGTGAACCCCATTCATTGAATTATCATATTAAACATGGTTTGTAGGAATGAGTCCAAGTTTCATCAATGAAAATGTCACCTTCCCTTTAGTATTTGTTTAAAAGGCCTTCAACAAGTGCCAATGCTTCTCCTCGGACAACGTATGGGATATTAATCACGTTGCTATCTTGTGATATCCATGGATATCTGTAAAATATTTTGGCATTTGCCTACCTTCCGCGAGGTCCGTCGTTGATTACCTTCCAACAAACCAATGACAAGCGTAATTGTATGGTTATCAACCTGGGAGAGTTCGGAACGATGTCGAGCCCGAGTGACATCCCTTGAGATCTGTATATAAAGCAATTGGCACAGCCCTTGAAGTGTCAAGAAATAAGTATCGAATATAAAGAACGAACCTCACTTTCTGATTTTGCTACAGCAGACGAGATCCCCCATTTCTAATTAGGAAATACCTATATCCCAGAACCTTCTTATAACGAACCTCTATATTGCGAACTTTTTCCTGGAATTAAGAACATTTTAGGATTTTCTTTACAAAATAATTTCCCAATAGCGAAGTGCATTTTCTGTATAACAAACTTTTCCTCTTGTGATTCAAATTTTTTAAATATTTCGAGTTATTCTCTCTTTTAGCACATTTTATGGTGGTCATAAATCTTGAACTGGTTTTACTAGGTGCCTAAATCGCCGAGAGCAATAGAATTCTGGGCATTTCATCCAAAAAGTGCAACCTTTAATTCCCTTTGTCCAATTCACTGGAATCTTCGATATCCCCTTTCACCCTCAGGAGTCTCATGTCCTTGAACTAGTTTCTGTTCATTTGTAGTATTGATCAGTTGTACTGGTAACTTTATTTCTTGTAGCTCGAAGATGTGAAAACGCAAGTGCTTCAAAGAAAAAAAAGTTAATTCTTCAGGAAGTGGATAAAGTTATTTTTTTTAGAGGTAAGATAATAAAATAAATATATATTAGGTGTGAATCATTATTTTTGAAATATATAGTGTTTATGAATTTAAAATTTGTTTTATGTGGTTTATAAAGAAAATTAAACTATATAACTGAACTTTTTTTCGGGATTTAGCGACTGCGTTATATAGAGGTTCGACTGTATTTTAATTTTTAATGGTCTTTTTGTTTAGGATTGCAGATAATATGGATCTATAAATGCCAATCATTTTCAGTAAATATTCCAATAAACATTTCATAATTAAAAAAAAAATGGCATAAAATTACAGTTAAACTTCCATTTTATGAACTTTTTCTTGGAACCAGGAACATTTTATGATTCAAAAATGAATATGTTTAACAAAATTTTCATATAACAAGTTTTTTTTGGGGGGGGGGGCGGATTTAGCAACCATTAAATAGAGGACTACTATATAAACAATAGCCTGACTGTATATAAACAATAGTGCAAAAGAAACTTTTGTGAAAGAACACCAAGAAAAACAAACTACACACAAAGTCGTAGTTTCCCAACGTGAAAGGGGGATGTTTTTAAGTTTGCCAGGAGCAGTTCACTAAATTAGTTTAATTGGTGCTTCAAACCATGTTATAATTATAACACCTAGAAGCTTGTAAATGTATACACACCACCAGGAATAATTTCGGTCTGATGGTCAAAATGTCTATTGTATCTCGATGCAGATGTGCACCTCAGTTTCGCTGACGGATTGGTGCTCATTACGAGTATATATACAGTGAAAATCGCTTAACATGAAAGGCAGGAGACTGAAATATTTTTCACGTTAAAGGATTTTGTAAAAAAGAAACATACTCGACAAAATTAAGCTTATTAGAGTACATTTTATTTACAAAAATATGTATATATTTCTTAAAAATCAATGAAACAAAAACATTCACAAGAACATAAGGAAATGAAACACAAAATTTTCAAGTTTTTGAAAATCAAAACATTTATTGAATTTTTGGAAAATAATCTGATATATTTCTTTGCATTGTCTTTTTTAGTCTCAAATTAGTCAATGTAGTCCATTTTGTTGTTCATTTCACCATTGGCATGTGCGTATAAATAACTGTGCATACTTTTCATGATGTTCCTCATTTCGGATGACATGGGAGCTGTATCATTCATTTCATTTTCTTCATCTGAATCTGCATCAATATTCTTTT
The DNA here is from genome assembly GCA_019973975.1 of Trichonephila clavata. NCBI lineage: Eukaryota > Metazoa > Arthropoda > Arachnida > Araneae > Nephilidae > Trichonephila > Trichonephila clavata. The sequence goes on along the minus strand of BMAO01019608.1, from coordinate 92,968 downwards.
TGAGCTTTAAATAAACTCCAAAACGTCTTTGCCATAATTGAGGCTGTACACACATTATCATCCACTACAACAAATTCTTCCGATGATACAGAAACTTTCTCAAACTTCGGCAGATGCTTTAAATTCAATCTCAGAAGGGAAATCTTTTCGTGTTAAGCTATTTTCGATTCGTGTTAAGAGAAAAAAAAATGCATAAAAATACATAGAAGTTTGTTGGGACCATTGTATTATTTCATGTTAACCTATATTTTGTCATAAGCGTTTTCGCGTTAAATGTGTTTCACTGTATGAGTTAGAAAAAGCTCATACCATCAAATTAAGTGAAATAAAAGAATCGCATGGCATTTGGACCGAAGCAATGTCGACAAGAATGGATGAACAACAACAAATCTTAACGTCAAAACAGCAACAGTCCCCAAAGAACAAACATGAAGACAGTGACTGTTGAGGCATGGGATTTATGGCAATCAACTATCCGATGTTCGACCTGCAAATTACAAACAGAACCATTGACAGACATTTGAGTGATCAGAATCTATGCTTGTACATACAATTTATGGCTATACACCATGAAATCGATGTTTTCTATCAGCTTGAAACTGTTCTGGCTATGGCAGTGCCAGTTTCAGCTTATGTCTGGCCCTGGGCACAAAAGATCTACAGGCCCCTTTGGATCCGATTAAGGGCAGCTTATCTAGGCCCTTCCATGGATAAATCTGCAGTTGGCTATAGGTAGTCTTTAGAGATGTTTCTAGAAACTACCAGGTCAATGTACGGTTTCTGCTCTTGTTGTCACAGTCCCACAATAAAGCAGAGTTCTGAGGAGCCATTTTCTTTGACAGCAAGAGCCTTTTGATAGTGAATCCAGACGTACTTGTAGTACTGAGTTACATAGTCAAGTTTTGATTTGCCATTGGGAAGTGAATAAAAATAAATGTAAAAGTTACCATAACTGCATTTTTTAAAACTTAGAGCCTTCAAATTTTGTTAGATTATACATAAGTATATAAAGGATAATTTAGGCTAAAAAATTAAATTTGATTTTTAGCAATTGAATCATACTGTTTCCTTAAGTTTGGAAATTATTTTTAAAACTTTAAAAATATAAGTCAATTTCAGAGGTTTAATTATATAAGAATAACACATGGAAATTTATCGAGATATTTTTTTTATTCTGAAAAAATTAAAACAATAGCAGTTATAATAATATAGTTTATTGTACAATAAATATATTTACAAAGTTGGTCTTTCATTGATTTCTCTAAAAACAGTCCTTATTATGAATTTATCACAAAATCTGAAAACTTTGCCTTTTTAACTTTCTTTTTGCCTTTTTTAAGCAATATCTTTTGCCTTTTGGATTCGTGCATTTTTAGGTGCTTTTTATTTTTCCTAAGAATATGCTTCTTTGGATTTGCAACAGCCTAGAGAAAAAAAGTTTCAAAAGCTTACTTAAGAGTAAAATTCAGATAAATATAAAAATGATGACATAAAAATTTCTTATTCAAAGAATACAGTAACAATTTTTTCTATACAGCAATACATTATACTTAATAATCAACCTGAGAAGTAACACATTACTGAAATTGACAAGAATACTAACGCACCTATGATAAACTTATTTAACCCCAAAACTACCACAAGCTTATATACAGTAATACCTCAAGTTACGCTACCCTGGCTGATGTGAATTCATTGTTACACAATTTTCAAATCTCGCTGATTCATCTTTTCTTTGAAAGCTTACACAACTCTATTGCTCACTCCCTGCTTCCTATTTAGCTAACGTACGTGTTTGGACATATCACACGAAATCGATGCCTAGCAGTAATAATATATTTTATGTGAATTATTTCTTAACTGCAGAGTGTGTATTTGTTATATATATTATAACTACTCAGATTTGAGAGATGATTATGTTGTCCAAATAAAGTAGAATCCCTTGGTCTAGAAACAAAGTTTTTAGATCCAGTTCAATCAGAAGATCGAAAGATGGTTGTGAATTTGACAGATGGCTTTAGTTTAATTCGGAAAGAGTTACAAAATTTAGAAAAAATATAAACACCAATGAAGAGTATATTATTTCAATACAACAAGAAATAAAAAAAAATTATTAGCATGCTACGAGAAAATTTTAGGGGAGAACAAAAAAATCTTTGAGCCAGCAGAAAACCAGACTTAATGAAATCTTTCACATCAAAATAGCTTCAGCTTGCAAATTTTTATTTGTGTAATCTAAGATTTTATTAAACATTTTTTTAAAAATATTCTTTTCTTTCTTCCCAGGCCCCCAACAAAAAATTATTTACATTCATATGCAAAATTATATCCTGACTTACTCAGTCCCACCCATTGTGTAAGTTTGGGGTATCACAGTATACGCCTTTCCAAAGTATGATCTTTTGCATTGTATTACTATCAGAATAACTATTTTGAATGCTTTGGATAACAATAAAATGTTTGTAAAGAATTTACTTATTTCCGAGAAGAAATGATTCCCTTATTTAAGCCATTTCTTTTTCACTCATACACTGTATAACTGTTCATTGGCAATTAAAAGGTTAACAGATAATAGTCACATTGAAACTCCATCACTAGTGTGATAAATTAACTTAATTAAACTGTTTTTACAAAATAAAATATATCTATATAAATCTGATGTGTATTTAAATATATTATTCAATTTATAAAATTATACAAACTGACTAAGAACATTTTAAACATTTTATCCACAGTTATCTTATAGAGCACATTTTAATAGTTAATTTTCTTCATTATATAGTTTTTAAAAGCATATATACTTAGGTTTTACAATAATTCGTCCAAAGGAGCTAATGTCTGGGAAAAGAACCTATTTCCCTAATCTATTAAAAAATATGTTACAATAATGAAAACTGTTACCTGTATGGCCCTTTCATGCTTTCTTTTCAATTTCCGTTTAAATAAATTTCCTTGAACATCTGCATAAGCAGTTGAGAATTCTTCCACACCCACAACAGTTTTTATGAGGTCTAATGCTTCTTGTACACAATTCTTTAATTCTTCACCTAAAAAAAGAATTGTTAAAACTCCCTACTAGTACTAAAAAATATTTTTTAGGAACAATATTACTCTTATATACAAATGAATATACTGTAAACTAATCATTAAATCATATTTTTCAAATCAATGTTTCTTTTTTTCTAATGGGACTGTAAATTAGTAATTATCATACAGACCTAGTACATTAACTAGGAGCTGTATCACCTTTTAGTGAGGCAACACATAAGTGGATACCAATTGCCACAATGTTATTTTGACACCCAGTTTCTTCCCCAAAAGGAGGCACCTAACAATGCGGCACTGTACTAGGAATTTTAATTTTGCAAAGAGCATCCAAGCCAAACAGGCACACTAAAAATCTTTAACATGCTGCATAATAATGCAACATGGATGCTGTCAATTTTTATAAACTATTATAATGAACCATGCAATATTGAATCAATGTCAGATTTTTTAGCAGAAGCACATCTGAAGACTTGCTTTTAATATCTGACATATACCATTTCATAACACTATATTTAATAATATTAAATCTCAATACTATAAAGAAGATATGGTTTTTTTTAAAAATTCAGGTATTAAAAATATTCAACAAACAATAAGTATACTATACTGATTAAACAAACAAACAATAATTTTATTTTGATTAACAATACTAAAGTGTAGAATATAAACATTGAAATTAAAAAAAGATTTTAGTATCTATCAAAATATATATATGAAGAAAATTGTATCCAGAGAATTGGGGTGAAAATGAAAACTTACTACTAGCATTTTTTGAACCATCATTAACTTCTCTGCAGAAAGGAACTAACATATCATTCAGTAGAGGAAGTAACTGATCTTTTTCTATCACATGTGCAAAAGCAGCCATGAACATAAAGACACATTTTCTCTGAAAAACAAAATAGAAGTGACAGTTGTAAATCCATACAGCAATAAACAGAAGCAAAAGGTCAATAAATTCTTTTCTCCTGAAATGGATAACTGTTTTATCACAAACTTTAAATAGTGGGTTTTATATGAAGAAACAAAATGCAGTCGACCCTCGATAATTCGAAGTTGAAGGTACCAACGAAAAACTTCGAATTATCAGGAGGGTAGTAAAAAACTCTCAAAATACACAAAGAGAAATGTTTTTCTAACACATTTAAATTTGAAACTATGCAATATAAAATTACAATTATACATTTGTATAAAATTATTTTAAAGTATTTTTAAAAAGTATGTATTGTGTACAGTATAAAGTTAAGAAGTTTATACAGAAGTTAAAAGTCATGTATTAAAAGAATACATTTATGCATATAATTCATTTTTTTGGACAAAATATCTGTTATCTTTTTTGTTTTATGGCATTCAATCTAACTTCGTCACAATAGATTTTTCTAGAATAAATGACGCTTGAAAAAATCTGCATCAACATGATTTGAAGGAAAAAGTTGCATAGTTGGGGTTTAGTGACACTTTAGCTCCTGTCAGAGTTATCAAAGAGGCTACGCTACAGGAGAGACAAGCAGGATAATACAACACAAAACATATTAAGCTCCAGGACTCTACATGATAGGGAGTGTTTGAATAGTTGAGAGTTTTCTTGGACCACTTCGAATTATCGAGTGTCGTAGTCTGGCCGGCTACAGATTTTACTTCAAAATAATGAGGGTACCAAAACGTATTGTTTTAGTTTGAAGTATCAAAAGTTTTTCTAGGGGCTGAGCATATACTTTGAATGAGCGAGAAGTTCGTATTATCGAGAGTCGACTGTATAAGAATTAAATGCACCATTCTAAAAATAGTCAAATCTTGCTATACTGAACTGTTTCACTGGTCCCAAGAGAACTCATAAATAACTAGTTATTTTAGACTCATAGTGAATCCTAAGGAAATGAAAGTACATTTCTAGTAAACTGAAAATTCTCTTCGATAAATCCAACCCCCTGCATAATTTTTCAAAGGCAATTTTACACATATGTACAGGATCCTAAAAGGCTGCATTCTTAAACTTCCATCTCAAGTTCCATTTTTTAACCCTCCTGTTGTTTCTAAGAATCGACCCATGACCCACAATATTCCATGTACAATGGTTGTGGATGAAGAACTACAGGACTCAATTGTGTATTTGGGTATCCCAGATAATTGAGGAAAAATTTTCAACGGTGATGCATTTTATAAAATGTACTAGTAGGAAGTTAGAAATACACGTCTGTGTGTGTAAACATGGAGGAAACTGAAATTGAAACAAGGCCTCAAACCATTATTTTTTTCGTTCCAGTTCAACTAAAAAAAATATATCGGTTCAGTTCAAAATGAATATTTAAAAAAAAAAAATCTATATTCTTATTTGCAGTAAAGATATAATTCAGTCATAAAAAAAATGTAATTCAATAAAAATTTAGAAGAATTTATTTTTTTAAAAATTGATATACTATGTAAATTGATACAACCAGCATGTATGATACAAGTGGTGAGCATTGGCATTGTTATCCATTATCAAAATAGCATTTGATAACTAGGTTCATGATTCTAGTTTGTCTATCTGAACAGTCTACGCAAATATTCGTAGATGATTGCATGCTGAGATGCAAAAAATATAACTCAAGACTGATATTTTTCTTAAAAAAAATCATCAATTCTTCCAGTTCATTCAACTGAATTAAACCTGATTTCTACTATTTTTTTAAAGTGAAGCTGAAACAGAAAAGTACTAGGGAACATCAAAACAGGAAATCGAAAAGCAATGATCATAATTATGTGGTTGATGCTAAATTAGAAAATATTGATAAGTTGGTTAAATAAAAAATTAATGAAGATATATCAAACTGAAATTTTTTTGGTTCAGTTCCGGTTTTCGCTCTGACCAAAATAATGGTTTTTTCTGGTTTTCAGTTCAGTTCTGGTTCGTAGCCCTGAACAGAAATTAACTATGACAGGCTATCATTGAAAGTCTAAAATAGGGGTCGATAAACTTTTGAGAGAGAAAAGAAACAAATTCTAACTGGAACAACATAAACAAGAGATCAAAGAGTCATTCATATGCATACCCAAGAAGCGCAAGGGAAGGGGAGTAATGGTCCCTAACAAGACTGTTGTTGATTTTTTATTCCTTCCCAAAACTAAGCAGATATTTTTTTATTTCAGTGGATGTTCAAGAACAACCATTACCAAAATAACAATGTTGGGAATTAAACTTTAAATATTGCGACAAAATGCCCACACCAATAATACCACAAGTACTTTATTCTGAAATATGCCATGTTTACACTTGTAATTAAAGTTGATTTTGGCTGTTCTGGCATATGGGTTATTTCACAATGCTCTTTTTATTAACTGTTTAAGCACATCATACAATATGTAATGTGTTTTTGTTGGGAGTTACAATGAGTCTCTTGAGTGCTCCTGAATTCATGTATAGAAATTGAGCAATAAAAATAGCTGTAAATCACTTTAAAGAGTATCTTTCCATAGTAGCATTTTTACCAATAAAGTGGTCTTTTACTACTTTAAAACTAATTCTATTATTTTCACTCACTAACAATAACCTTTACTAATGGAAAATAATTTAATATAGAATGTTCTAAAACTAGTCAAACATTTACATATATGAACAGATTCAAATAGTTTTCTTCTATAAATAAATATAAAGGAAAAAATGGGAAATTTTTTTAGTAGACACAACTATTTTTTTTCAATAATACGTAGAAGTAGATGTCAGACAAGCCACAACCATCAATGTAAAGAATTGCATGTGGTTCACGAATCATGGTTTGAGGATCCCTATCCTAAATGAATTCAAAATGTTACAAAGCTTATTTAAAAGTTTGGGTGAAGAACTTTGTTGATGGGAAAGCAATTTGATGAAAATAAAGTGTAAAATGGTACTCCTGATAGACAATGGGACTGCTCACTAACACTTAAAAAATCTTGCTAATTTTTTGCCTGCCAATACAGTTTATGTGCTGTATCTGACGGATTAAGTCTCAAAAATCATTACAGATAGCAGTTAGTTCTACATATTTTGGAAATTTAGGAAGTGAACAGCAAATATAATACACTGCTTATGGAAGTAATTGTTTTACTGGAGAAATCCTGCAGACAAAGTTTTTCAAGGAATGTATTGCAGCTAAAAAGAGACAAAGGATTACAAAGATGAAATCTTGTTGGAGAATTACAGAGTACCTAGCTCTGTTGTACTTCAATCTCTATTCCTTGAAGTTTCAGAGACTGTGATGTTGTTAACACTAGCCCACCCCAAAAGACATTAAGGTAAAACCACGAAGGTTACATTTTAAGAATTATTTTGATTTACTTAAAATAAAATACTTTAAAGTACTAAAATAATAAGTTGAAATTGGAGAAAAAAACCAAAAAGCCATTATTTACAGATCAGGAGGTGGGCTGGGTTTAATCTGGCCAATCAGGATGCAGCTACAAAATCTCTGCAAAAATTTGAAATTTTTTTAGTACGCAAATACAGAAAATTAAAGGGATGTATGTCCAACTGGCTGGGACAGAAATGTTCCAAAAGAGAAAAACCAGCCCAACAGAAGAAAAAAAGTCGGCGTTTCAAACCCAGGTAAGGTTACATGGAGAGCTTAACAATTCAGAAAATTTTTTTAGTTAAAGGAAAGATCAATAAGGATGTTTCAGGGTCTAGTAAAATTTATATCTGAGAGATATATATTTTTCAGTACCCAAGGTGGTGGATTCTGGGCATTATCAATTTTATCAAAGAAATTTACAGCTAATTTTTTTAAATAAATTGCCTAATAGAAAGGTTTTGCTCACATGGCAGAGGTCTTTGTTCCCCATGAACCACCAAGCATGTGTAACAAAGATGAATAAATTGATCGCTATGTAGCTGGATAAGTACTGAATTGATATTTCCCCTACAGATGAAATTGAACACTTCAATATTTGTGCCCGTTCATTATGTCACTTTGCAGTGGATTCCAAGTCATTGTGGAATCCCAGACAATGAGTTTGCTGACACAATGGTCAAGGCTGGCTCTGATTTCCCCCAATGTGACCAACCTGCTTGTTATTAATTGCAAAGTGCTACGAGAATTATCACTGCTAGATTTAAGGCTAATCTTCAAGTGAAGATTTGGGGTTCCTTAATGGTCTCATTCCTTGTGACTTGCCAAGACCTGCTGGTGTTGCTAACTTTAGAATTAAAACTGGACATGGCTACTTCACGCAACACCAGAATAGATTCAGTTTAGTAGATTCCCATACTTGTTCTTTATGAATGCTAAAGATAATCTGGTCTCTTGTTTTGTACTTGCCAATGCTATTAAAAATCATTGTAACATTCTTGTTTCTGGGCTGTATAGGGCTGCCCATCATAGGACTGATGAATAATATTGCATAAATTTGGTGCAGGATAAAAAAAAATATTTAGTTAAATGAATAAAAAAGTATATCACATCAAAAATATCATTGCAACGTTTATGCAATGTATTTTATTATAACATAAAATAAATCAACAAATACCCAACAAGGTTGTCATTCTCCTAAATTAAATTAAATAATCTTAATAGTAAAATAAGCAATTTAAAGAAAACCAGAATAATGTATGTTGCACTAATAGAAAAACAACATGCTAAAAGAATAATGATATAAAATAATGAATAAAAATTAATCCAGTTTTAAAACTTGCTTTTTAAATCATACACATAAAGCATTCAATCTTCCAAAAGTGCAGGCCTTATTAGTTTTTCAAAAAATATGATTCATAAAATAAATGAAAATAACTATCTGATACAAGATTGATATTCAAAAAGAAAAACAGAGAAAAGTCTTTAAGAAAAAAAAAAAGTTATTCTGTTTTTTTGACAAATGACAAATTACTCAAAAATTGAGAAATTTACTTTTTGTGTACTGGTTGGGTTATCAGCCACTTCTCTTTTAGCTACATTACACAGTTTTTGAATCATCCAGCGTATAGTAATTTTAACACAATCGTCTCCTTCCCCCAAATCTTTATTTGAATTTTCTGGGAGTCTTGAAATAATTTTGGCAAGGTAGATGAGATTACGAGTGGTCTACAAAGAAAGGATTATTAGCACTATCGGATATTATTAAATGATAGGGATAAAAGAAAATTATGAATAACTAACCTGTTCGCCAAATTTTTCATTTAAAAATGGACTTTGAAGTTGAGTAATAAAATCAGCTAATAAATCTCTCAGCTAAATAAAAATAAAAAATATATTTAAAACATTTTTAGCAAATATACTTAGGAATGCATAGTAAGAAAGTAAAAGAAAATATGTTGAATAATTCAGAAAACACAGAAATTTGACAAAGATTTTATTGGTAATTTTCTCTTTGAATTAAAAATTCAGACAGCCTTTTATATTTATTTAAATCTTAGTAAATTTTCAATAAACTTTTATCATACTTTCTCATACTAAATAAGTAAGAAAATATTTTTGCATTCAAATATTTTTTAAAATCAAAATAGAGCAACTTTTCAAGTATTTAATTTTTCATTGTTTTTTTTTTAAAACAAAATTCTGAGACTTTTAATTCAAACTTGACAGTTCATTCCTATGATTTAGAATAATTATTTAATTTAGAGTATAACTTTTACTTTCTTTAAATATTAAAAATTTGAGATATAAAATAAAATTAGAAGATGCATTTTAGTATGCATTTTATTGAATATTAATCTTACCCAATTTATAAATATACAATAGCTTGAAAAATTTAACAATTTTATTCTGAAACTTATAAAAAATGTCAGTAAAAATGTTTTATAACTTTTAAAAGAGACATTTATTAGGATTAACATTCTCCCATCATAGATGAAATTACTAATTTAACAATTCAAAGTCTTTACAAAAAAGCTTTTCAGTTAATCTCCACTTTTTTGCTCCAACAAAATAGTTATTAATTTAGAATCTAAAAAAACATAATTATGGAATGGAAATGAAATAAAATATATAGCTTTTAAAAAATATGATTAATGTTGAAAAAAGCGCCCTTGTTTGCCATTAAAGCGATTCATGAATTTAGTCTTGTTATAAACAATAAATGTGAGAATAAAATATGAGATTTTAAAAATCTCATATTCCCACATATACTTTAACATATTTTCTTATATTAAATCACAATTAAGTATTAAATGAGTTATAATGTCCACACACACAAAACAGTATATATATTTTTTATATTGAAGATATAAAAAAAACGAGCCCTACAGTAGTTGCATATGATGTGTTACATCTGACATGTTATCGTGGTAAAATATGCAAAAGTAACTTAAATCCTGAAAAAAATGAGTAGGATATGATTGGAAATAATTTTTTATCGAATAATTATATCCTTATTGAAGCAGACTGACCCCACCGTGCCTGCTCATCAGTCAAATCAAATTGCGCGCGCTTCCACGGTTTTCTGTTACACAGTTCTGTCCCTTTTCACGAAATCGCTTCCACAAATATCCAGCAATGAAGAAAGATGTTACACATCAATAATTTTGTAATATTGTACTACAAGTATCACATTATGCTTAAAGAAGTAAAGCAAACAAAACAAAGGTTATGAAATAACAAAAACAAATGCGTAATAAAGACAAAAAGTAGATTACAAAATAAAACAATTACCTAACAAAACCAACAAATGAATTGACAAAAACAGAGAAATGAAAATTTACAAAATCAAATCAATGAAGATACAAAAAAATGTGAACAAAGTTTGACTTGAAACAAGCTGAAAAGCTGAGACCACTTGATTTTGAGAGTACACAGTTTAACTTTCAGGCATTTTTTCTTTCTTTTCTTATTAAATTTTGAACAAAAAGGATAAGATGTTCCAACACTTTGCTTACCACCAACAAAGCAGTCACAAAGTTGGGAAGAGTACAGGTTAAATCTGTTAAGGTACATTTCAAAATTACCATAATCAGTAAATGAATTATGAGATTTTATAATTTTGTAAAAAAGTGATCACAAGACAGTCTTTGCGAAATGGTCAGAAAAAATTTCTTTGTCAAAAATGAGTGAGCTGATTGCATGCACTGAGTGTGTGGAAACAAAAGTATATTCAAATACTAAGTACATAATTAATTCAAATCTTTATATTAAATAACAATTTCTTTTAAAAGTAATATTGAAAGAAATGAATTGGAAAATTTACATTAAAAAATAACATACCTTTTGTCTAGTATTAAGAAAAATTGAATTATCTTTCTTTTTCTTGCAGACAGCTTTTTCAACTTCTTCCACAGAATGGGATGAAAATAGTAAATTAAATAATTGATTAGTAGTAAATCTAACCCAAATATGAGGGTAAAGAATAAGGCTTTTCAATTCATCTGAAATATTAAATTGGTAATTTTTATAACATATTAATAATATATATTGAGAAAAAATGCAAACAAAATATTTCCTAAATATATCTCAAGCACTTGTTTTTACAACCAAAACAATTATTATTATTTTAAAAAAGTATTGTAAGAAGAGAAAAGTCAAGAAAAGTTTTGTAAGAAAATAAAATAACACACAAATGTTTCTTAATATATGTATAGGTGCATAAACAGAAATTTACAACACAAAATTTTCATATAATGTTACAATAATTTTGAAAATTGTGTATTAAAAATGTAACCCAAAACTTTTGATTAGTTTTTGTTTAATATATTCAATCACTATCACACTAGAACTACAAAAAGGAACAATGGAAATTATTCATAGCCATGATTTGATATGTATGACATTTAAGATGGCACCCTTCATTCACAAACTCCCACACCATTCTTCGACAATATTTTAAGGTTCAATTTAATTTACATAGACATGGGGCGCTTAAAAAAAAAACTTTGATTTAATGGCTTCTACAATTTTTTTTGCTTGTAACCAATGTATACCTATTACTCAAAACAGTTTTTGCACTCAAAATACTACAAAAAACTAACCATTTAATTTTTTAAAGAAAAATTTATGAAGGGACTTTAAAATGCTACTCCTCCTATAATAATTGACGTACATACATGAAATTTAAATTACAAGTATGTCAAAATATATATAACAAAATTTGATTTGGGTTTTTTGTTAGCATAATTGATATTCATAAAATACTTTTTTAATTAATGCTTCTCGAAAGGTCCTTAAAAATGTATAAATTCAATTATTAAAAAAAAAGTATTGCTTTGATTTAAAAAAACATACCAACATTTTTTACATGTACTGATAACAACAGGTAGGAAAAATATCAAAACATTTGGCACAATAGAAAAAATGCTTTAGCACTTAAAACGAAGTAAACAAGTTATTTTCTTCTTTCCATGAAAAATCAATTCAAAGTTTTATTGAAATTTCTCCATTTTTTTTTTAAATAAATGAAATACATTTTATGCCACTTACCAAATAATAACATTAAATGGTCAGCAAATTCTTCCTTCTTAATTATTGGGCAAGATGACATCATTTTGGTCAAAGCATTTAACACATGGTAGAGAAAATGATCAGTAGACTTATCAGTATTAGTTTCCTCCTGCTAATAAATTCATATAGCATGTAAACAAATTTATACTAGAAAATATCCCTAATTGCTGATATTTGTTATATATAATTTAAAAATAATTCCTGATAATTACTTTTTTAGGTGTTTGCATTCTAATTATTAAAAGAGAAAGTGCTTACCTCACTAGTTTTGTAAGTACGTATAAGCTCTGTTATAAGAGGCAAAATTTCATGTAAATGATGTTCAAACTGTTCTCCTTCTATTTCAGCAAACATACCACATAGCTGGGCTCCTAAACGTTTAAGCGAAATCTATTTAAAAAGAAATAAAGCATTACACAATGAAATTGTTAAAAAAAAAAAGCATAATTCAAGCTAAAATAAACCAGCTAACCTTCTCGGCTTGGAACCATGAGAGCGAAATGGAAAATAGGGGCAACCTTCCATCATGCCCAATCTAGAAATAAAATCATCCAGTAAGCATAGCTTTTATAATTTTTAAAAGAATATGATGTAACATAACATTAACAATCTTATAATTGATGCATATTTTAATGACAAAATCTAATACCCTCATTACCATATTTCTAATTTAACCTCTGAAAAAATCAATCCGTTAACCTTTAAAAAATCAATTTTTAATGATCAAGGAACTGATTAGAAATAACACCAATACAGCTTGGAAAAAACTGGCTGTACATATCTTACAAAAACAAGATAAGAATATTTTTATTCTTACAGATTCTATACTTTTTAAACATTTATTTTAGTTCTTAGTTTTGATTTTAGCATTTCAAAATATCCTGAATCACTAAAAGAAATATTTCCAAAGTAAGTGCATGATGTGTTGAAAGTGATCTTTTGTAGGTAAATATGCTGCTTCAATATCATGAGAAAATTTTATTGCAAAAATGAGACTTTAGTACTCACTAAACTGTATTGGCAAAATAATTCTATTAATTTATCCCATAAAAAAGTAAAGTTATGTATTTTAAGCTTTTACTTCTTTCTCCCCAATAACAATGAAAAGTTTTGTTCTAAAAGTTAAATCATAATCTGACTTCCTAATTTATTAGCAATGATCAATCAAAATATCACTTCTTCACAAGTTTTAAAGTTTGCGGCAACAGTTAATTCCATAAACTTCAAATAAAGACCAAGATAAAAAAGGTGTAAGTGATAAGCTACCTTTTTAAGAAGAATTTTTATGCACTCTGCACTCATCTTTCTACATTCAGGGTCATCATTCACTAATCTTGAAGCAAGTGGTAACAAATACATAGCAGAATGTTTTTCTAGAACTCTCTAAATTTAAAAAAAAAAATCAATAACAAAATTATACAAATCAAATATAATTCATACAACTTATTAAGCAAAACAAATATCAAAGAAGATATTGTTTTACTATTTTTGTAAAACAAACTTAAACTAATCGATCTTTATTTTAAAAAGAAAAGATTTTTACAAATACTCTAATAGTCAAAATATTTCTTTAATACAATTTTTTGTGTTACATTTTAACAATTTAAGGTATTAATACTAAAATGACAGGAAATTAAACATTACAAAAATTTGTAAACACAACTACTTTTTGATCAACAATTATAAGATCATCAAAGGAATCCAAATTAAACTATCAAAGGCCAAAACATCTTCATTGTATCAATTACAATAAAATGGTGATCTATAAGAGCTCCATTTACTGTGATTGATAAAAAAGCACCTAAAAATAGTAGTTATAATGTTTTCAAAGTACATCTTACTTCAGGAAAAGAATTCAGCATTGAATGAATGATCTCTAGAGCCGAAATTCTTCCATATTTAAGGGGATATTGCAATTGTGCCAGAAAAAATGTAATTATCCTTTCAAGTTTTTTACCGAGAGGATAATCTAACATATACTGTAAGCAAACCTGCAATGATAAATAACATTGTATACAACAAAGATTTTGCTTTGAGCAAAAGTAATATAAAAATTATGCATTGAATACATACAAAATACTTTAAAAAACTTATGAAAATATAAATTCAATGATAATAAGTATATAAAATCAAGGGATTATTCTAATAAGCAGTGTTTTGTAAAGGATGACATAAATTAAGGGTGGAAAAAATCTTACACAAGAGATACGCTTTGAGATTGAGGAAAGTTAGGTCATATTTTTAAATAATATAATTCTTTTCACAGAAATTGTTTGAATTTGCATTTGTTGAAACCACTTTTAATCATTGTATTTGCACAGCATTAAAAATAAAGAATAGATAATATAATAACTAGAGATATATAAAAATTATAAGACCATTGACAAACCTGTCTACATTGAAGCCTAACCCGAGTTTCCTCAGAAGTAATAGACATTTCTGCAATTTTGTTCATGACTTCTGGTAATTCTGGGATTTGCAATTTCTTAGACAAAATTGCCTAGAAAGATATATATATATATGTATAATACTTTGACATAAAACTTGTAAAATAATAATTTACCATCAAGAAGCCAAACACTGAATAATTTACCTGTAACAATGTAAAGGCTGTAGTCTGTCTTAAATGGTCATACATATCTTGTTCAATATAGCTCAATAGAGATTGAAGTTGTTCTTCTTTGAAAGTATAATAAACAGGATATTTAACAAAGATTGTAAAAACCTAAAAATAAACATTTTTAAAATTATAAACATTTACTCACTTACTGATTTAAAAAATATATATATATAAATAAAGTTATTACCTTGAAACACATAACAACCATTTGAAAATTTTCTCCCTGAGCCATTCCAATTGATGCATATTTATTCACAATTATAAATAAGGTGTTAACTATCTTTTTGGCAACAGTTTTAAATGAAGGAAGACTATATTTAAACAATATTTGAAAACACTGTAATGCCAATGTTATTATCTGCAAAAAGAACAAGAAAATAAAAATAACTTACATTAATAATCAAAATTAAATTTTTTTTTCATTTTGTTTATTAAAAACTTCAGGAAATTTTTTTTAATAATATGTAACATGCATATTAATTGACATGATACATACAAAATATATTTAAATCAACATTCTACTTAATTAAATAATTGAAGCAAAACATAGTTTTCTTATCAATAACTTAACATAATGTGTTTTGAAAATAATGCAATCTTGGCCCTAAAGAACTTTTTGAAATAAGAATACATTTTAAAACTCCCACAAAATAGATATAAATTTGGCAAAATTGTGAAATATGTAAAGTATACAACATGGGAAGTGGAAGATATTTCTGACTCAAATGAATCCCCCCTCTAATGGGCTGCATATTAGCAACTAAGCCTTTGCAGACACAGCTAACCCCCAAATAAAAGAGCCATTTCAGTCGTAGCTCTCACTACCAAATTCGGAAGATTGAATTAATTTAATTCAAACTTTTATCGGATGCTAAATATTACTGTGATTTAATTTTTCCGAGAATACCTGAGCCAAACTGATAATCAAGGGAGCTTATACAAGCCACATAATCAATCACATGACATGCGTGCCTACGATTTTCACATCCAAAAAACTATTAACTCCAGCTGAGATTGAACCCACAACCTTGGGCTTATGAAGCGGGCATGTTACCTCTAAGCCACCAAGCTGATGACTCAAGTTAATCGAATAATACACAATACAATTTTTTTTGCTTTATATAGCATAATAAATAAACAATAATTGTTAATTTTGTCTTTTTTGCAATAAAAAGGTAAGCAAATTTTTAAGATAAAAATTTATGTCATTACAATTGAAATCTAGTAGAAACACATGGTCACAAGATAAATATACTTAATCATGTGAGTGGGAATTAATTTCTGAACTGAAAAATTAGAACCACTCACACTTTTGCAAATATTAAAAACCAAAGAAATGATACTTAAAACAAATAATTATTATAATAATATCCAAAAGAGCATCAAGATCCAAACCTTTGTATGATTAGATGATAAACAGTCTGCCAATTGAGCAACAAAAGGATCTAACATTTCTAAAATTTCTTTTTCAGTCTTTTCAAATCCCCCTTTTTTCAGGCAGAAATAGAAGATCTGCAAAAAAAGTTTTAAACTTATACAATTAAAAAATATATTTGAACCACAAGGAAAAATACAGTATATTTCTGAATATAAGCCAAGTGCATTTTTTCTTTAAAAATTTACCCAAAATTTGTAAACTCTATACAAGCTGAATTGAGGAAGAAAATAATACAATCCCTTGATTTTCAAACATGCTACCATGAGGGCAAAAATGTTGGGGAGAGGGTAAAATGGGTGCAATATTTTCCAATCAAACTGAAATAAAGCAATATATGTAGGCGTCAACTACAGGAAGTGGTGTACACAAAGCGGTTTCTCCCATAAAAGAGGTCTGTGTTTGCTACTGACTAAAGGTGCTTTTGTTTGCTCAAAATTTTAATAACAGTACAGCTGCTCAACATTTCCCTATAAATGAGAACCAAGTTAAAGAGTGAGATCTTGATTTAGGAAAAAAAAGCCAAGAAAAAAGCTTGTGGTTATCAAGCTATGTTTCAAGCTCTGGAAGAAAAACTCACAGCAGGATGACCATTTGCATTCAGACATCTCAATGAGAGAATGTGAAACAAATTTTTCAGAAACTTGGATTTTTGACACCAATTTTGAATGATTCACACGACTGAAAAGAATAAAATTGCTTATGCATAGCTAATGAATGGAAAACGTAAATAAAGATAGTTTTACTTTTTTTCTTCTTGTAAAACTAAATTAAATTAATCAGTTCTTATTTTATTTAGAAATAGATTTTTGTAAACACTATTTTTAGAATATTCCATAGTAAAATTGCTAATTATAAAAAATGTACAAATATTAATAAAAGTTTTTTGTACGCAAACTATGCTTTTCCCAAGTGAGTGATTTTGGGGTTTATTGGCGCAAGAGCCGATTTCGGCTATACTGCGCCAAACATTTGTTTTAATATCTGTGGTCTAGACGGGAAGAGAAAGAAAGAATGAATTGAATGACAAGAAAGAGGGTCGAAAATAGAGAAGGATCACTAGGGTACCCCGGGTTCGTGAAGCCCATGTTTACCAAAGACAGTAAACCCCGTGGGAAAAGGAAAAGATCACTAGGGCACCTCGGGATTGTGACACCCGTACTCACCTGAAGGTGAGCCCCAAGGGGTGCTTTCCCCAAGATTAATGGCTTCATATGTAAGCAGATCCCCACAAAGGTTCCTAGCTCATACATGGAAATATACGTATTGCCATAAAACTCGCAAACCGAAGGTATGACACTTGTCTACAAATCTTGAGCTCACAGGTTTACAATTTAGTGATAACAATTTTGAAGTGTTTATGTAAACCTTTTTGAAGTTGTTCACTGTTTTTTTCAAAACATTCTTATGATTGCAGAGAAGTGTCCTGGAAGATTACATTACAGCATATAAAGGCATTTACTTACATTACTACTGAGAGAGTTACGAACCAAGTATATCTGCTCTTGAATAAATAAACCACATTCAATGTCTAAAGTGTCATCAATTCAAACAAACTAAAACATCTATATAACAATAATACATGAAACCATTTATACACTATGGCCATGTTATTTACTAATTAAAAAGTTTACAAATATGGTTCAGGAAAGATTTGGGCAAATGAAGTACTTAAAATTTAATGAAACGAATACATTTTCCCGTGATTTCTGATTTCAATATTGCACCTAATTATAATTTATATTTATAAAATTAAGTTTTCAATAAATGTAATTTTGAGAAACATACCTGTAAGCCAAATTCCACGAACACATGATCTGTTGTTCTTGGATTAATCTTGGCAGGTGGTCTAATTCTTCCTGGTTCTTTTGGAATCAGAAATGAATCAGGTCGCTCAAACTTTAATGGTTTCGCGTCTATTTTTTGTCTGTTGAAAATAAACACCATATTTTACATGAGCAATGTAAAGTTACATGCTATTTTTCAAAAATATATAGTGTGATCTTTATTGAATGACTCAAAATTAATTTTGTTCCTACAAAAACCCATTAACACAGTTCATTACATCACAAAGTTTTTACTTCTATTTCAATTACTTCCTCCTCTAAAAGTGGAAATACACAGTTTGATAACTTCAAGCTAAGTAAAACTAAAATAATAATTTTCTACCACAAGTTTTAAAAAAAGTTGTGTACTTCACACTAAATTGCTATGATTCTTTAAATTTAAAATCACTAAAATTCGTAAAATTTAACTGTTAACAAATCAACACAGTTATGTACATATATCATTAATTGTCTATATTTGTGCTTTAGAGACCTGGACTGTGACTATGAAAGAGGAAGGGATTTTGGATGCTTTTGAATGCTAAGCCTACAATGATATGGAAATGATTCGATTTGATTTTTTTCTTTTTTATGGCGCAAGGACCAATTTAGATCATAATGCGTCAAGAGAGACAATAAGAACAGTTAAATAAGAGTTGCAGGCCATAAAGCCTTAGTCGGGCATAGTCTATATACGCCTTTCTTAGAATCTATAGATAATAATTAGATATGATGAATAAATCCCTTGATGCTTAGGAATTTAAACACAAGTGATGAATTGGTGCTATTGTTTAAAATACTGGATATAGTAAAATCAACAGAGTTAAAAAGCTGATGTCTAAGATGATTTGAATGTGGACAATCACAGAGTATGTGTTTCACCGATAGCAAGACATTACATATCTCGCAATAGGGTGGTGGTTCACCAAACAGAAGATGCCTATGCGTTAGGTGGGTGTGTCCTAGGCGCAGTCTAGTCCATATCACCTGCTCATGGTAGTTGCTTGATGATGGCACAGTTGGAGCAAGAATGGGCATGATGCTATGCAACTTATTTTCAGTTTGTTGGTCCCAGTTTGATTGCCATACACTTTGTGCAGTTTCTGCCTGAAGCAAGCTTTTAGGTCAGAGTGCGGAATAGGGAACCTTTCTGAAGAGCCTGTCGTTGATCGTGCAGCTGCCAGTTCATTTCCAGTTATTCCGGCATGTCCTGGGATCCAACAAAATCTGATATCTTTCTTCTTAAGATGATTAGCCAAAGCATACGTGATGTCCACAAGGATGGGATGAGACGATGAATGTAAAGAGACAATGCTTTGAAGGGCTGACAGGGAGTCTGTGTAAATAATGAACTTTTTACCGTGTGATAGTGAAATATGTTCTATTGCTATTCTTAGCGCATGAAGTTCAGCAGTGTAAATGGATGCTGAAATTGGTAGAGCGTCTGTAATTACAGTGCTCAGAGAAACTATTGCCGAACCAACATGGGATTCAGACTTTGAGCCATCCGTGAAGATAGGTTCATAGTCAGAAAAAAGCTATCTGTGTTCCAAGTACAGTGTTCTGTATGTACTCTCAGGAGTGCATGCTTTTGAGTAGCATGACAGGGTAAAATCAACCTTAGGATAAATCACTTTCCAAGGGGGCACCTCAGAAATCTTGCACAGAGCAATTCTTCCAATGTTCAGATTTAAGTCATTAATCAGGTCTCTAATTCTAAAGTGAAAAGGTTGCGAGTAAGTTAGGGATGAACGATGACTGTTAAAATCATAAAGGCTAAAATTGAATAAATAGGAGTATGCAGTATTTGTTTTCATTGATTGGATTTTCATAAAATGGTTCAAACATAAATACTTCCTCTGCAAATCTAATGGGGGTTCATAGGCTTCAGCATAGAGGGACTCAACCGGTGATGTACCAGACAAAGTCTTAAGCCTTGATGATGTACTGGAACCAAGATCTTCAAAAGAGATTTGCACGCAGAACTGTAGACCACAGATCCATAGTCCAGTTTTGATCTAATCAGAGCTCTGTAGAGGCGAAGCAAGGATGTTTGGTCTGCTCCCCAGCGTGTATTTGCTAATACTTTGAGGATGTTTAGGGCGTTGGCACTTCTGATTTTGAGATCTTTTAAATGACGATGGAATCAGAGAGATTGGTCAAATATAAGACCTAGAAATTTGAACTCCTTAACAACTTTAATGAGGCTTCTACCAATAAAAAGCTCAGAGTTTGGAAAAACCCCACGCTTTCGACTGAATACAAAACTAACCGTTTTTTCTGTTGAAAAAACAAAACCGTTCTGTTCAGCCCATTTAGTGAAGTTGTTAATAGTGGTCTGAATTTGTTGTTCTGCAACATTGATGAATTTAGACGAGCACGATATTTGTACATCGTCCACATATAGAGAACACTGAATTCCCTGATTTATATGATGGGTTATGCTATTAATTTTAATAATAAATAAAAGTACGCTTAAAACAGACCCTTGTGGGACACCTTGTTCTTGGATAAAAATATTTGAATAAAATGAACACAGGTGTACCTGGAAAGAATGATGGTTTAAAAATTTTTTGATAAAAACTGGCAAATTCCCTCTGACGTCCATTGCATATAGATCTCTAAGTGTGCTGTACCTCCAAAACATGTCATAGGCTTTTTTAATGTCAAAGAAAACAAAGATGTTATACTGTTTCTTGACAAAAGCCTCTCTGATGGAAGTCTCTAGCCGAATGAGATTGTCTGTGGTAGATCTTGATTTCCGAAATCCACTTTGAAGGGGTGAAAGGAGATTATGTGACTCAAGGTGGAACATCAACCTCGCACTAACTATGCGCTCCATCAGCTTGCTTAAGCAGCTTGTGAGGGCAATAGGGCGGTAATTATTTGCTGATGTTGGATCTTTACCAGGCTTTGGAAACGGTAAAACAAAGGTATGGCACCACTGTGTGGGAAAAACTTGGGTTTCCAAGATGCGATTGAACAATAATAGAAGGGAGAGGATAGAAATTTCGGACAGATGCCGTAACATAATATAGTGTAGCCCGTCTGGACCTGCTGCTGTGTTACCCGAGCGATGCAGGGCTACGCGAAATTCAAGGAGTGTTAGTGGGGAGTTCTAGCCTTCTTCGTTTGAAGAGGAAAAAATTCAACTTCACCCTCTCTTCTCGATGCTTTAGCGCTTGAAATGCGGGGGGTGTAGTTGTTGCAACTAGATGTTTTAGCAAAGGTCTCGGCAAGAGTGTTGGCAATTTCAGGGATGGTATTGATAGACTCCATTGCTTACAAGCATGGAGACAGGGCTAGCACTGTATTTTCCACTGAGTTTACGGATTTTGTTCCAAACCTCTTTACTTGAGGTTGAACATGTGATGTTACTTACATATTTTATCCACGATTCCCGTTTACGTTGCCGGTGGATTTTCCTGGCACGTGCTCGAGCTTTATTAAAAGCAATCATGTTGTCTGGAGTAGGGTAACGTCGAAACCGATTCCAAGCCTTGTTTTGATCCTTTTTTGCCATTTGGCATTCTTCATTCCACCAAGGTTTGGGGAAACGGGGGAGTCTAGAGGATGGTTGTGAAATTGCATTATTAGCTGCAGATAGGATACAAGATGTTACTAAAGATAACGCTTCATCTATTGAGCCAGAGCTTACCATGTCTTCTGTTATATCTGCTTGGGTCCTGAAAGTTTCCTAGTCGGCCTGATCGAACTTCCACCGCGGTTGGCGAGGAGTCGCACACGCAATTGGTGTAGCGTAAGATATTACCACTGGGAAGTGATCGCTACCTAAGGGGTCTCCAAGAACACTCCATGTCAGATCTAATAGCAATGATGGAGAGCATATGGACAAATCAATGGCGCTAAATGATTGGGTTGGAGAATGAAAATAGGTGTTAGAGCCGTCGTTTAACAAGGTGAGGTCAAGTTCTGTAAGAAGCTTTTCGACGACTTTTCCTCTAGAATTCACATCTTGGCAGCGCCATTGCAAATGATGAGCATTGAAGGATGAATGGTGATGGGAGTTGATCTATAAGCTCTTGGAGTTCTCTAAAATTCAAGGGTGCGTCGGGTGGTAGGTATACATTATAGATTGTAACTGTAGAAAAAATAGAAACCGGCACTTTAACAGCTTGAAGCGACGTGCGAATTAGAACGGGGGAGAAGGGTGTTGCATGGTTGATGAGTAGAGCCACGGCACCACAAACTCTTTCAAACGTATTGCAGTCCTTCCGAAGAATGGAATATCCTCGTATGTTGGATGTGCATGATGGTTTTAAAAGCGTCTCTTGCAGAGCCACGCACACAGGTAAATGTTCATTCATTAGCGATTTTAAATCCTCTAAGTCTTTCCAGAGACCACGACAATTCCACTGAATTATTTTACTAATACTTCAGCTACGGAGAACCTTTAGGCTTTTCGGAGTTGTACTTTATTGGTAAATAGCTTTGTCTTGATTCCCCTTTATTACCGAGAAGCATAACGTCTTCTACTTCTTTGGTGGTTTGAATTCCACCAGATTCTATTTGAATTAATGGCTTCAGTATTTTGGCAGCTTCCTGGACATTGTCAGTAGCTGGCCGTTTGGTAGAACTTTTGTCTATTACCATCAAAACTTCAGTATCGGAAGATACTGAGAGGTGCAATGTTTCAGGAGACCGTTTGTCTAGGTTTAAGGACTCTAGGTCCGTGAAAGATGCTTCAGGGGGAGATAAGAGTTGTTTTTTTGTTCAATTAAGTTATTTGTAATGGGTTTTTGAGCTATTGGGGAATCTTTATGAGATTCAAAAGTTAAATTGTCAATGTTTGTTGGTGTTTCTATGTTGCTAATTTCTGTTTGAGTTCCTATGTCTGTTTGAGTTGCAGTATCTTTCGATTTTGTGTTGGTGCATTAGCATAAGAACTGGAAGTTCGAGGTGGTAAGATATTGACCACTCGTTTCTTTGCTTCAGAATACGAAAGGTTTTCAAGTACTTTAATTCTTTGTATTTCTTTTTCTTGCTGCCATTTTGTACAGATTTTGGAATAAGCAGCGTGTCCCCCCTTGCAGTTTGCACACTTTCTCCATTCTGTCATACATGCTTCGCTGGCGTGCTCCGTACTACTGCATTTATTGCAAGTAGCAACGCCGCGACAAGAAGCTGTTCCTTGACCGTAACTTTGACAGCAAAAACATCCGAGAGGGTTAGGGATGCAAGGTCTTATTTTAATGTTTAAGTAACCAATTAGTATGTTTTCTGGTAATCTATGTTCAGAAAATGTGAGTATAAAGAATAGAGAAGTTACAGTTTTACAGTCTTTTATGGAAGTTATTCTTTTGACAGCCCCCCCCCCCGAGAAGCTAGCTCTTCTTCAATTTCAGAATCGGGTAAAGGTATCAGATCTGGGCAGTAAATCACTCCTTTGGACGAATTGAGTGTTTTGTGAGGAGTAGCAGTAATAGAAATGCTTGAAAGATTTGTACATTGTAGATTATATGATTGTGCTTGTGTTGATGTTTCTATCAGTAAATCACCGGATAATAATTTTTTTATAGATTTCACAGAACCAGCTGAACCTTGTACAGCTTTAGAGATAAGAAAAGGTGAAGCATTGGAAAGTTTCCTGTTATCAGTTGCATGAACAACAATAAATTTGGGAAAAGATTCGGAGCAAGTTTGAGAGTTGGTGGGCTGATCACCATGTGTTGGGGATTTTAAAGAATGCGTTTTTATCTTTTTCCTTATTTTTTTGTATTTTGATTTTGTTTCTGAGAAAGGAGGATGAGAATTCCTTTTGATTTTCAGAGAACCAGTTTAGCGGGGCTAGCCCCAGATTCAGCAACCAGCAGTGGCCTCGGGAGAGCCCCCCGCTCTGCAATGCAGGACCTTATCCAGGCACCACCTGGAGCTACAAGGCAGGCGAGATTATACACCAGCTGATAGAGCAGCCAGGAGATGCTGGTTAGGCTGCCCTGGGCTCCTGTACTATCTGGCGGCCTGAGACGCAAAACTCAGCTTTTCTCTGGTACCCTCTACATGGCCGCTTCCTCCAAGACACCACCTCACCAGTCCAAAGGTCCTCAGAAGTTTAAAACCTCGCTCCAAGTGCCAGTTTTCCCAGGGAGCAGTCTGTTGTGTCATCATACCAGCTGTGAAAAAACCATCAGACTCAACTTCAACCCACTCAGTCCTGGTCTGCCACAGGACTTCGTTGCAAGTAAAATTAAAGATAATATGTAAGGAAAAAATCAATAATAAAGCAAGATCTTCTAAGGGGATAAACCATAAAATGAAATTCCTGGATATGTATTCTTAGGAAATAAAAACCAGTGTTTTCTTTTTAACTATGGCGGAAATAAAGGTGAAAGTAGAGAAGTAAAGATCGCTCAGGAGAGGCGGGTGCGCGAAACCCGTAATCACAAGAGAGTGAGCCCTTGCCAAAAGATCACTAGGGCACCTCGGGATTGTGACACCCGTACTCACCTAAAAAAGGTGAGCCCCCTGAGGGGGATATGGAAATGATATCTGGATACTGAATTATACCAAATGTTCAATCAGTCAGATGCTGTTCATTATATTAAAATAAGCTGCCAGAAATCTTTTCAGCTAGACCATGTTACATTAGAAGAGGTAGACTTTGTTGAATGGATGTAGTACAGGAAAATTGTTTGGTCTTTAAAACTCAGTGTTAGAGGAGTTTGTCTGCCAGTAAGGGTGGTTGGAAACATTAGGTATTGAAGGTCTAGGCCCATCCTGGGCTCTCCAGCCATGAAAGATGAGTTAGTATGTGCACATATATATCTAAGCTTTTTGCATGTCTGAAGTTTATTCAGAGAAAGTCATTGTACATATGAAAAAAAAAATGTATTTTCTTACTTTTTCTTATTCAAACCAGGTATACTTTCATTTATAATAGCATGAATAAATATTAGCATTTGTTTATCTTTCATGCCTTCATTTTTACTAAGTCCAAGTGCAATATGTTTCAAACATTCAGATACTTTTTTCATATTTTTGTGACTATATCGCTTTCCAAGTTCCTAGGAAGACAAAATAATATAGTATAAAAAATGTGTTAAAAATACAATGAAAATTAAATCTATGTATGATAAAATTACATACTAACATGCATAGCATACAAATGAACATGTGGTCCTCTTGTCAATTAATACTAAAAACTACAACAAAGATAAAGTGTTAAATTAAAAAAAAATCTAGAGCTTGCATAAATAATTCTTTTATTATCTGCAAAAATTAACATTTTAGAAGATTCTAACTACAAAAAAAAAAGTCTTACATAATGATTTAAGTAAGCTATAAGGTAAGAATAACAAGAGAAAATCTTAAGAATAATTTTTCTATTTCTTTAAATGAACCTAATAGCAAGGTAAACTTGAAATTAATTACATTTATTTTCATAAATAAAAGAATTTCTACAGTACAGAGAGAGGGTAAAATTATTAAAGATGCTTTTCAAAAGACTATTTACAATGATACAGATTATATTATTACAATTGCAGATTTAGAATAGCACATTAATTTGAATAGTGCTGAAATCTCACCAGTTTCAGCAGAACATATTACATTAAAAAATAAACAGAAATATTCACTCTTACAGCACATTAATCAGCTGACATACAAAAACCATATAAAAATCTAATTTACAAAATATGAAATATCATAAATGGATCATATAAAATTATTTAACATAAAAAATACTTTACTTCTTTCAACGGCTTTATCATCTCTAACAGAAATTCTTCTGACACAAATGTACTCAAAATTTTAAAAATTGAATAACTTTTCACATTTTTGGCTTCTTTTGCTTTTGCAATAATTTTTTCAACTTCTTTTTCTTCAGCAACATCAGTAAACAATTCCATCATACAAATCTATATGAAATATAAAAGGTATTATGACAAAAACTATCAGACATTTGAAGCTAAGTTAAAAACAATATAATTAAAAGAAATTGACAGTAAAATAATTTTGATAAGTTATTTTCAATTAAATTGTGTATATGACACTTAAAGAAAAAAATCTTAATGGTCTGCAATGAACGCTAGACCATCTTAACCTTAGATGGCAACTAGAATGATCTGCATGACCAGAACAGCAGAATACTTTGTGGTAATATCTCGACAAGAGAGCTTGGTAAGCTCTTGCACTGAACTAATGGAGATTTGGTCACTGCCGAGGGCAGGAGAGATAGATTTCATCAAGGCCCATTTTTGGTGTCTCGTACAATGTCACCAATTCAGATACATAAAAATATTCTAAAATCTGTACAAATTATAATTAAGACTTAGTTTTGAGATCACGATTTTATAAAAGTGTGATACACTTTCATTGTGCCTCAGATATTCATGACATTACAAAGCAAAGCGTCAGACACATATCCTATGGCAATAAATAAAATCTCTTATAAGATCTACATAGAAATGTATGTCATACTTTTTTACAATTGGTTTGCTTTTTATTAAAAATATAATTGCAAAATTATTTACAGGAGGGACTGTTTTAACACCTTTACTTATAGTTTTCTAGCATAAAAACTACTTTTTTCAATCATTTCACATGAATTTACCAAATAACTATTACAATTTTTGACTTCACTTTTAACAATATAGTTATTAAATATCTTTAAATGAGTATAAACATGCTGTCTCATTTATAGTCATTTCAAAGATAATATAAAAGCATTGAAATCAATCACAAGAACTATAATATTCGATGCATAAAGCACACTTTTAACACAAAAAACAAGAGCAAAATTTAAGAGTGCACATTATATACCAGGTATAAAAATGAGAGCTTTAAAAATAGAAAAAAGGAGAGTATAGAAAAAAAATTAGACTTCTACATATATTGAAATAATCTTTCTTTAAAAGAAATGGTGTTCCTTATCAACTTAAAGGGTTGTAATTCTAGGAGTATACTATTTTTTTTCGAAAATTTGGAATAACACTTCAAATAAAAGACTTCAAGCCATAAGAGCACTGTACATTTACATTTCAGGTTTCTGTGTAAAAAAAGGGTGCACATTATACACCGCATTTTACGGTATATCAAATCTTAAGTTTAAAGTGACAAATTGATTTTTTTTCCATTTCTATTTATAAATTTTAAATAAATTATACCTCTATAAAATTCTCAATTATATTCTTTTTTTTTGTATGAAGATGCATGCCTAAATTTCAAATTTACCACTGAAAATCATTACATAAGGTTTCTAACTTAAGAGCTATCACACTGGAGCAAATCATCAAGAAATCTAGTTGTTTTTAAGATGATTTAGATAGTAATTACAACTAGTTTTAATTAAAAGATTATTTATTTCTTGTACAAATAAAAGCTTTGGCAAACTGTACATTTTATTATGAAATAAATTTTATAACATTCCACTAATAAATTTATTGATGGTACTAACTTTTATTAATTAATAATTATTTATCCAATATACTAAATGAGGGAGGGGATTTATTGATATTTGACTATGTCTTTTACTTCATGTTTACTATTTATTTTATTTATGTATTTTGTTCTAATATTTCTGTTCTCTGTATTTTGTTCTACTATCTTACCTGTGTAAGATCTACAGCACAATTATCCAAGTTTCCGGACTTCAACATATTACTCAATTTCACTAAAACTGCATTAACTGTAAAAATCATCACATGAACCTAAACAAACAAGAAATTCATTAACATCAAATAATTAAATAACACAGAAAAATCATCAAAGAATAATTTCAATTTTTTTAAAGACACATTCCACACATATTAGATCATACAAATATAAACTAACTTATATGAATAAGGAGTAATTGTATTAGTATTTCTTACTTGATGACCTCTTTTCATTACACTTAACATTTCTGTTAAAAGGCGTTTAAAGTGCTGAGGGCCCAAGCTTTCCATCATTTTTAAAAGGGTATCCCTTGTTGTTTCTCGGATGGATGGAAGCCCGGACTTTAATAACTCACACATTCTAAGAAACAATCTGCAAAAAGAGAAACAATAAATGACCTAATAAATTCTTTCCCTTAAAAAGAATTTTAAAGAAATCACAATATAAAAATCAATGAGCGTTTACTAAAGGAAAAAAGTGTGTTGTGTGACTGCTTTTTTTTAATTCCATGACCTCCTTTAAATTCCAATTTTTTCTTAGTTACAAACACATCTTATACAACTATTCCCCAATTTACATGGAAGATAGGTTCCTTAGAAAACATGCAACTGAAATCATAGATTTTTATATGTAAAATCACGTAAATCAAAAACAAACTAAAATATACATGATCCAGTTATTTATTTCAAAGTAAAGTAAAGCTAACTTGTAATTACATTAGTATAAATTTGAATCTGCTTTTGAGTGGTGGCTACCAGTCATATCATTAATGCCTTTTCATGTTTTCTAATGCAACATTTCTTATGTATGAAGCTGAGCTCAAAAATAGGGTACACAAGGGTGGGAGAGTTCAAATCCCTCCCATAGACCAACAGATTTTTAATTTTTAGTACAGATACTATGCCTCTGCACATAGAATATATCCCCATAAAAAAAGTGTGTGGCATTGATGCTCATACTCGTAAAAATTCAGCTGCTACACTTTTCCTAATCAAATTTTCATTTTTACTTATTGTGGTTTCCTTCATGGAATAAAATTTAGCAACATATGTTACTTTTCCTCCATTAAATAGATGACCTAAAGTTTTAAATTTTGCCTTTCCTAAACAAATAATTTTTTTTTGTTCTTTAAAAATTTTTTTGGGCATTGAAAGACATCCAATGCTAAAATAAATATAATTGTTTACCATGAACCAGTAAACATGAAATTTTAAAGCACAAAATTTTTTTAAAACTTCTTTTGCACTATTCACACAAAACAGAAAGTGTTAATCAATATACAAAATGGTGCTTTTTTAGAGTGGAATAAATGGAATTCAGGACACAGAATAGAATTAAAAATTACCAGAAATATAAGCCCCAATATTACTGCTTTAACAGAATTAAAAAACACTAATACAACTCTTTTCAAAATCTACCATTTTAAAAAATTGATGTAAAATAAGTACTGCTTAAATTGGGGGGGGGGGATAGGTGTATTAAGTAAATTATATTTACCTAGTAAGATTTCCTTCTAAGCTTTCAGATGGCAATTTTTGAAGTAACTTCACCATGGCTAATGCAATAGGTATTCTCAAGATTTCTTCATCTTCAGGGTATTGATGTCCAGCCAATTTATGTACACTATCCTTTTTAAACTACCGATGGATAATATAAAGAATTAAATAATTTTTCAGTCATTTGTTTAATATTTAATTATAAAACTGTTCTTGCAAAACAATGCATTCATAAACTTTCATCTTTACTTTTCATTTTGTGTAGTGAAAAATAAAGCTGTTTTTCACTCTCCCTCCCCTTGTTACACTTAAGGCCTTATCACATGTATACATATTTGGAGCAATTTTCCTTAGAAGCAATCAATTTCTTCTAAGTTACCATAGCAACAGCTCTGAACAACTTTTTCCCAGTGAGCTGAAAAAAATTGCTTGAAATTCCAGCCAATGGGGTTCTTCGGCTCCCTACATCATAAACAAGATGGCAGCTCCGGCTTCGTCAAACACATCAGAAATGGGGTACAATTTAAATAGAATGGAGCTCCATTTCTGTTTACGACCATCAACAAAAGTGTGAGCAGAATAAAAGTAATAATATTAAGTATTCGTTTTCCGAAGCAGAAAAATAGGCAAGTAATTTTTCAATGTGAAGATATTGCACGGCTGACGTCAGAGTGCATCGTTTTGTTTACTGCAACCCTTCACCCTCACAGCTTCTTGAAAAATTTCCCTAAATGGTTGTTCCAAATATGCATGTATGATATGGCCTTTTAAAATATTAGGATCATTTTAAAAATAATTTTAAAGCAATTTTGACAAGATAACTCAGTAAAGTGAACTTTTAGATATTAAAAAAAAAAAATATATGCCACTACAATACAGTTCAATTACAAAGAAATCATAATAAATAGCAGGGGATATGCTATTAAGTAAGCTTTGTTGAGATTTTTAAATATAAATCTATTTAAGAATGAAATTTTTTTAGTTTTACATTATAAAAAAATGTACTTCATATAAAATTTTTTACAGATATTCAAACATTTAATTAACCATGTGTTGCAACTCAATTATACAGCATAAGTTACGTTTTATTTTATTCTCAAATATTAATTAAAAAAAATTAAAATTTGAGAACTTTTAAACATATAGCTTTTACATAAACTATTTTTTAGATAAGTGATACTCATATTCAAAATACTTAGCCCTAACATTTATAAAGTTATTAATTAATTTTGATAAAAAATATAAACTAACATTATGAATACTGAACTTACATTTTTCATCAAAGATTGATGTAATAAAGGCAAAATATTTTTTTTAATAGAAGTAAATATTTTAAAACTTTCATCAGAAGTTGTATCAGTCAGGTTAACTTCACTAGAAGATACTTTACAATTCATTTCTCCATCTTCTACAGAAAGAAAGAAAATTCAATTAATATGACAATTAAATTGGGGGAAAAATTCTTTCCAAGATGACAAAACAGCATGTTTATTGAATATATTAACCTTTAGGTACAAGTGATTGAGGTTCAATTCTTGTTGTATCCAAAACAAGCCTTTTAACTTCAAGAGATTCAGTAGATAAAATTTTTCGCTTTGATGATGTCTCAAAGTGAAACGAATCCAAGAGAGAAACTACAATTCTGCAAAAAAAAAAAAAAAAAAAATTGAGAGTACACAATGAGAATACAGTGAAATACATTTTGCGAGAAAACGCTTAAGACGAAATATTGGTTGATATGAAATGAAAATTGCTTAACGTGAACAGCTTTCCCTTCTTGGAATAAACAAAATACAGAAAACCCCCAACTTGGACTGTCCTACTGTATCATCGGAAGAATTTGTTGCAGTGGATGATGATGCGCGTACTGTCTCTATTATGGCAGACAAAAGACACTTTGGAGTTTGTTTAAAGCTCAAAAAATATCATTGATGCACATTCCAACAATGGAAATTAAATAAATAATGCAGCTCCTGTTCCCACATCATCCAAAATGTGGAGCATCATGAAAAGTATGCACAGTTATTTAGATACACATACCAATGTTGAAATGAATAACAAAATGGATGCTATCAAACAATTAGTAGACAATTAAATGTTAAAAAAAAAAAAATGAGCCTTACAGTATTTGCATATGCTGTGTAACATATGACATGTTATTGAGGTAATACACAATATTAATTTAAATCCTGAAAAAATGAATTGGATACTTGGAAATATTTTTCTATTGAATAATTATATCTTTAATGAAAATTTTATTTAACACAAGGTGTAATGCAATTTTTTATCAAAAATAATTATTCTTGTTCAATTTGGGGAAGAGCGGAGACTATCTTATGATAACTATGGTGTAGTAGATAGCTGAGAATCTTGTCAGACAGGTCACATGGATGAGCCGTGAATATTTCAAGTGTAACACCAAAAAACCCCAGAGTTATTGCAATTCTAAAAAATTTAAAATAGTTAAATAAATTAGTAGTGGGGCACCCAGCAACTGGAAACCCAGCCTATTTGTAGAGAAAAAAGGAGACAAATCGAACACTGCAGGTCCTGGGTCTGTAGGAGCAAACGAGGCGGAGGTAGAGCAGAAAGAAATAACGAAACTCTCCCCCGGGGTGGAGGCATCTGTGTCGAGAACGAACATAGAGAACTCTAAACTAAGTGAAGATGGGGGGATTCCTCAGATATCTTCATCTCATCTCACTTAGTTCATGATGTCTCCAAACCCCATAGAATTAACATGGGGTTTTCAGTTTTAGTGACAAAGGCCCTTTCTTGCCCACTACCATAGAACAAAAAGACATAGCTTGACGAGGAGAACCTATGGTTCAAGTTTCACAGCAGACTCAAAAATCTTTGGAGAGATGACGATTTTAAAAATTTAAAATACTTTAAAAGCGTGAAATAAGGGGAGGAAATAGGACTATTGCAATAATATATGTGCAGAAAGCTCATGGGGATATTTATCAAATCAGGCAGATACGGATGACCAAGGAGGCCTAGGATTCAAGATATAAAGGAAAGAGCCCTTGGGGGGGGGGAGCACTTGAGGAGAGGTCGATTTCTTGGTATATCTCGTAATACTATCGAACCTCCAAATATCAAGACCCTAGCTCAATTCCAAAGGGGGGGGGGGGCAAAATTTTTATCCAACCCCATAGGAATAACATGGAAACATATTTTAGTGCTGGAGCCCCCTAAGCCTATCAAAAGAGGGCTAAATGGATGGGTCTTGCCGAGGGGAACCTGTTGTTCAAATCTCAAAGCAGAGACTCAAATACATTTCAAGATATTTTACAGATTTAAAAAAGTTTAAAATTTGGTGAGAATATACAATGGAGGCAGAGGGATCGAATGAACTAGGTCCCAGCAGACTGAGAGGCCCAGGTGTTGAGTTACTGGCAAAATGCTGACTACAAGGGAAGCACCTGGGGGGGGGGGATCCAGTCCTTGTGAGTGAATATTAATGTCGCACTGTTTAGCAACACAAGGACTTTTGGCGACGGTCCGCATAATTTTGAACCATGGTCAGGTGACGCAGATGACACCTGAGCTGGCACCACCTCTCCTAACTACCACACCACACCAATGGGAGGATGTTTGAGCTCTCGACAGATTTAATGTGCATTGCTCCCCTACACGGCGGGTCTTTAGTGGTACTGGGATCGAACTCATGACACGCTAGCCATGATCCGATGCCTAGACCACTTGGTTACTGCGGCCACCATCTAGTCCTTGTACTTTCTAAGCAAACAGGTAGTACTAATGATCCTCGATCCTCCAAATATCAACCCCATATCATAAAAAAGGCACAATAGGATTAATATGGTGATTGATATTTTAGTGTGTAAGCCCTCCCCTGCCCAAAGCAGGTCATCATTAGTGAAGAAACTATGGGGGGGGGGGGAGGCCAAGTCGATCAATGCCACAGCACGTGCTTCCCCGGTTTCCTGAGTTGAATTACGCGAAATTTTTTTCGGCTGTACTTCTCCAGTTTTTAATTTTTTCTCACGTTTCTTTTGCCGATAATTTCACATATTCTACTCTAGTTAAACCCATCTCTTCAAATCACAAAAATTTAATTAGCTTGGTAAATGTTCAAAAATTAGAAATATTAAGAGAAAATCAAAATTACCTGTGTAATTAATTAGTTTTTTTTAATCGAGAGAACTTTTTTAATCACAATTAAAAATATATTGACAGTGACAAGAATTAACCTCAAAGTATAAAAAACATATGGAATAAAATATTTATTCGAATAATTCCATATTAATTGCTCATATTTTTTTAAGAATGATGAACTTTGTCAGACGTTTAACAGTAAATATAATTATTAATGTAGTTTACACATAAATAAATATAACCTATGATTTCATACACAATGAGCCCTGAAACTGACAATTGAGCGTAAGAATCACAAATTTATCCTGGATGAAGTCTAATAAGACTTGGTGGTATGTGCAAAGTGGATTTAGAGTCAAGAGAAGAAACAGAGTTTTTGAATTTGAATCTTTTGAAATGCTAAATTTAACAATATAAAAAAGGCTTGCGTCTTGATGGCTACTAGTTGGAACCCTGATGCGAAGGTAGCGAAGTGATACCACCAAGCACGCTGATTGGTCAAATCAAATAGCGCATGCTTCCCCGACTTCCTGTTACACATTTCTGTCCCTTTTCAGGAAATCACTCCTACAAATATCCAGCAACCGAAAGGAAAGATGTTACACATAAAAAAAAATGCTAAGCAAATATCAGATTATTTTCAAAGAAATGAATAAATGTTTTGTTTTTCAAAAACTTTGAAAATTTTGCATTGAATTTAAATGGTTTTTATTTCATCGATTTTTTAAAAATATATGCATATCTCTGTAAATAAAATAAACTATTAATTTTGCTGAATATATGTTTTTTTGTGTGCAATATCTTTTAACACAAAAAAATATTTCAGTTCCTTCAGTTTCATGTTAAGCAATTTTTGCTGTACTTACAGTACAGTGGAGGGAGAGAGGCAGGGTTCTATAAGGCCCAAATGTTCTCCATTATGCTACTGTGTACTTAATAACCATTATATCGATACATTTGAATAGGCATTTTACGATGATACCTCTTTTTTAAAAAGTTATACTTTATTTATTTTTCTTAAATACATACTTAAATGATTCAGAAATATATTACTTTATAAATGGATTAGATTTTCTATTGCATCCTACTAAATACATTTCATATGAATAAAAGTTAGTTTTAAATACATTTGATTAGTTCTTTTTCCCCAGTTAAAAATACAAATCAGGTAATTAATTAATGGATTCCAAAAATTAATAAGGTGTCATAAGAATAGTAATAAATAGAATTTCAAATATTAATAGATACAAACATTATTTTTTTCACTATTTTTAAATAATTTTAAATGCTACAACAATCTACAAAATTAAATATATGAGCTGGTTATAAATTAAAAATAATTGGATCCATAAATTGTAATATCTTTTTTAAAAAGTATATATCATAAGCAATAGGATAATCAATGGTAACAAATTGAATTACTAAAACTAATTATCAAATAAAATGGTTCATACAAATACAATACTTTCCAGAAATGCACGCCAGATAAGATGCATAAATTATTTACTTCAAAAACCGAAACTTTCACTTACTTGATAATGGTTTTATGATGTTCTGTATCAGTACGTAGCATTTGCAAATATTGTTTCAAAAGTTGCTCATAGTTACGCCAAGGCAGATGCAAAGCTATAGATCCTAGAGTTTTTATAGCAGCATCAATTACATGTACATCTCTTTTGTAAGCATCATTAAACAAAAATGATGAAACTATTGGTAACATGTAAGATGTCAGGCAATGGATTGATATTGTTTCATTGTTTTCATACCGTTTACTTAGGATATTTGCAAATCGCATAAGTGCTCTTGAACGCCTATGTTTCTAAGAAAGAAAGGATATGGGTAAAAATAAATGGCAAATTTTTATATTGTTATCGATCACCAAATATTTTAGAGTTCAAATAAAAAGTCAAATGTCTCACAAATATTTTCAGCAATTAAAAACAAATATATACACACAATCTTTAAATAGTACCTTTCAAATAAATAATTCTCCTAGAAGCAAATATAATTATTTTGAATATTTTATTCCTAATTGTTTGTCACATTTTTATTTAGGGGGAAAAAGAACCCAGATCAATACTTTAATACTTTATGAAAAACATTAAAGCACAGAAATTTTTAGTGCATATCCGATTATAGTTACTGTTAAAATAATTTGAAAGAAAAAATCATTTAAATATTTTAAACTGAACTAATTTTGAAATAGATTGTATTCTGTGAAGATACACTGCAACAAATAACACTGGTTTCTTCAATAATTATAATGTTAAAAAGGAAAAAATACTATTTATAAAACCTTTCTTTCTGAATAAGATATTTGAAATGATTGAAGAAATACTTACAGTTACCATTTTTAAAACTAAAAGATTTAAAAATATACCATTACGCTGATAGTTACTTTTTCATTGAGCTTATAATTTTGTCTTAAAAATAAAAATCAAGAATAATAATAAAAAAAAAAAATCTCAATATTAAAATTAAATTATTCATATATAAATTTATACATTGTAAATTCAAAATCAGACAAAAAAAGTTCTAAAAAATATTAGTTTCTTATTTTGAAGTTTTTTTAAATGCTTTCTTAAAAATACATCTGCATGAGAATAGGATGAGAGTGTTGAAGCATATAAGAAGCACTACTTTGCAAGGCAAGATCAACACAGTACTTAAAACTCGTGCACATTTTGAAAATACTTCATTCAATATTTGTACTTAATGACAAGATACTTAGCAAAAGCATACTAGTTACCAGTTCCATCATCCTTTTCAATGAAAAAAAAAAGGTAATTTACACATAGATTATTAATCAATAAAATAAAAACTTCTTGCAAATGATTTAAACAAAAAATAATGAAATTTAAATTAACATATAAAAATACCTGTAAATGTCTGATGTTTTCCCAAAAATCAAGATCTGTTTCATCATTACAGAGCATGACTAATTCTTTCAGATCTGGAAGATCTTTCCATGTGCATAAAACAGTTTGTAAGACTTGAATAAACTCATGCCTCACAGGCTGCAAAATATGAATGAAATTAGTTCATATGTAAATCTCACAAAAACAAATAATTACAAATGAATTCAAAAAGTACCAAAATTATAATGCTTTAATATTATAAAGAAAAAACAATGACAACTTTGCTTCCATAGATTTACCAATATGGGGATTTTAATTTTAAAATACTGTAAAAATATTTTCCCCTTGTCTGAGGTAAATTGCAAAATTTATTTTAAACTTCGTAATTTTAAATTTAATCTACAGACAAACAGAGAACAAATTAAATCTACCTTACAAAATTTCTGTTTTTTAGTAATTAATTCCAAATTTTAAACATATGAATAAAATGTTTCAATTAAAATATTCAAATACATGAATTGGGAAAAGAATTTAACTAATTACCTCAGATTTATTTTTCAAGCCTTTTTGAATTTCTGGTAGAAGAGTTTGATACATTAATATCTTTCTTAATTCAGTAGAAGAATTTAGAGCATTAAAAAGAATCTTAACAAGTTCTTGAAGCATATAAGTAGCACTACTTCGCAAGCCCAGATCCTCACACTGAAATAAAAAAATAACATTACATAAAAAAATTAAAAAATACTTTGCTACAGTCATATGAAGATAAAGAATGCATACCTGCCAACTTCTGAAAATGACAGTGTAAAAAAATGCTTGATTGATATTTCAAATAAATTCTTATAGTAATGCATAAACATTACAAATTTTGCAGAGCAATATGCAATATAAAAATATTTTTTATTTTTTTACATAAGGGAGAAAAAAAGATACTTTAATAAGAAAATTACTCAGAGAAAACTATTTCTGTATTGAGTTGATTCATAAAAACTCATCCATTAAGGTAATTTTAAAGACATGTATATAGTTATATATAAGAAAATAATGACTTGAGAGTAAAGATGCACATAAAAAAGTGAAAGAGACTAATTCTTATACAATATTTATATGTACCAAACTTGGGGTAACCCCCCAACGGCAGACCAGCTTTTTCTCTAAATTGCACTGTACAACTTTTAATCATAATATTCAACAGGACTTGCTACCTTTTTATTACTGTTCTCGCGTGTGAGAAATAAATTCACTATGCCATCATGAAAAACTTTATATATATATATAAATAGAAAATATAACATACAAAATTTAACAACCAAGTTTGATAAATTTGATTTCAAGACTATGACTCCATGATAATTGTTGAAAATATAAATGCTTTCAAATTTTTAGAGTTCTTGATAGTGCTAACTTTGATCACATTATAGATAGATTATATCAACAAACATGTTGTTCACTTTTACAGATAAAAAAAAAGCAGCCCTTTTTAGGCTAAATGCATTAAATGACACGAGCAACCCATAATTCTCTGCCCTCCCTTTAAATAGCTGACAACTCTATTTTTCCCTTGCTTTACTGCAGCATTATCCACATAAATTAAACTAAATGCTCAAATGGTATCCCATATTTTTAAAATTCATCCACAATTAGCTAACTAATATATTCTCCAGTGGATATTTTCTAATCAAATTTTGGAATTTCAAAGAATGTTATTTTGAATCTTAACATTTTGCAAGATCAAAGTAAGTGACCACAATAGGATATATGTAGTTTGTATCACTCTAATCAGACACCGCTGTACATATTGAATTATATATTCTGATTAGAAACTAATCATGGCAGATGTTTTAGTCCTTCTAACGTCTGTACTGCCTGGCAATATAAGATTGTTAGATCCTTTTCTGAAAAGAGGATTGGTATGCTGAACTGCTGTCAAAAGTACATTAATAGTGTACAAAATATATATACAGCCGACTTCTATTAAATATTGCTAAATCCTAAAAAAGTTTGATATGTAGAAAATTTATTAAACAGAGATTTGTCTTTTAATATACTTTAGAAATCATATAAACAAATTTTTAATTCATAAATATCATATAGTATTTTAAAAAAGTAATTATTCACACATTTTACATTTTGTAAATTAATTTCTATTAATTTTATACATCTTACCTATAAAAAAAATCTGCAAGGAAAAGGGGGAAAATGTTGCCCAGAATATACTTTATTTCAACTTTAAAAAATAATTTTATATCAAAATTAATGAATTTTTTAAATGACATTTTCTAATTTTATGTCTAACAGTAATTTTAAAAATACATTACTACATGCATCCTTATATTTAATTAATTTTATAAATTTTTATTTGAACTTTTTGTTTGAAAAATTACTGCAATTTTACTGTTCTCTGTTCATTAGACACCTGGTAAAACCAGTTTAAGGTCACTGATTTTCATAGAATGTGCTAAAAGAGAGAATTTGAAAAATGTCCTAAAATATTTTAATAAGGAGAAAAAAAAATCTAATTACAAGAGAAAAAGTTCATAAAATAGAAAATACACTTCACTACTATTTGGCGGTTCTTTTACAAACAAAATAGTAAAATGTTTTAGGTTCCAAAAAAAAGTTCGTAAAATAGAGGTTTGTTATAAGTAAGCCTGATTAAATCTATAAACAGCACTACAGGCTTTATTACATTTTATTGAAAATTATCCTTGAAAATACAACTTAGTTTTCAGTAACTGCTATTTCATTTCTAATTTATCAAGTGCTTTGGAATTTTCACTTCACATGTAATATCATACTGATCACTGTCAGAATGCATGACAGCAAAGCATACGTCACAAAATGCATTAATATATTTTTCTTTTTTAGAACAGCATAGAATGCAAAGAGAAGAATGCAGTAATAGAATTGAATTCCTTTTTATAGCCCTCTTTGGTACTAATGTATTTAAGTAAAAGACTTCAACAAATGCAGTTATCTTATATGCAGTTAATCCTATTACATCACTTGAAAAATAATGAAACATACAAAATAAACAATATACTTTATTGTTTAACAAAATAAAATGCTTTATGATGATCCATGGATGTATGCAAAAGAGCAGCTAAGATTCCTTGAGAGCAAGCATGATAACAAAAATAGAGAGATTTCAGTTTAATAAAGGAAAAAGTAATAAATTAAAAATCTTTTAATATATTACTAATCTAATAATATAAAAAAATTAAAGGCTTTTAATTTAAAGGCAAAAAGCATATCAGTTCATGATATGAGATTGTATATAAAAGGCAAGCAACAATAACAAATAAATTTCATGGTTCTAATGCACAAATTCTGCAGCAAAACTGTGTTAACATTCAACCTGTCTGTCTTATGTATGCACTTTTAGTTCATGGCAAATGAAATTCCTATGTACATGATAATAACACAGCAAAGTACATATGATTGTAAGAAAAACAGATATGTGCAAATATAATCGTTAATTAAAAAGTCAAACTCAGCAACATGTATTTTTTTACAATGTAATTTAAATCTAACTGTACATTACAAGTAAAAGTAACAAACTAGAGGCTGAAAACTAACAAATACTTTCACATCTAACTACAGGTAAGCCTCCTACAACGCTGTACTTGTGCAACGCGTTTCAGATATTGAGTATTTTTTTCAATAACTTTTTTCTGTTTCTACACGTCACTTGTGAAGTGTAGATATTAACTCCTACAATGCGGCTTTTTTGAGGAACGTATCTACCGCGTTGTAGGAGGCTTACCTGTACTTCACAATACTTTTTAAATATATAACTAAATGAATAAAAACTTTTTTCAAAAATGAACAAATTCAATAAAAATGTTTCTTTTAGAGAGCTTAATAAACAGTATAACAGATTATACAACTTTAATAAATTTTTAAGATAGCAGCAAATAACATCTTAGAAAAAAAAACATACAGTTCTTAGCGTGAATGAAGAGTTGAAAATTGCAATCCTTATAAAATCAACATTGAATGAAGCTTCATCCATATTTGGGATAACTTCCAGTATTTCTTTGTGTCCATCTAATCTTGACTGGTAATCTGGTTCATCCATCATACTTGTATCATAAGCATTTATCTAATATCAAAGGGGAAGAAAAAAAAATGCATTTGAATTCAAAAAATGAAATATAGCATAAGTAAGAAAATACTAAGCATAAGTAAATATATAACATACATATTATAAAACTTATTATACAATTTCAATATTACTTTTTTTAAGAAATTCAAACTTATTATTCAAAAGAATTATATTTAAGGATTCAAGTTGGGACATTAGCAGAACTTGTTTTAAGAATTATATATATATATATTTCCCATTGGAAATTGAATAACAACTAATCTTAATGCACTAAATATTAAAATAACACATGAATCTTTCATGACAAAGAATGAAATTAATTAAAATATATTTAGCAAGGTGAAAAAATACTGAAATATAAATTAAATTCTGAGTCTATTATAAACAAAATATTCTGGTAGAATTAAAAATAAATTAAAGCCATTTTGTTAAGCCACGTGAATCTAAGATTAGACATTTCACTAAAAAAAATCAACCTTCCATTCTTACCTTAGATATAATACTAGCCAACTTTTGCATTTCAGGTCTAATTTCTGCAATAGCAGAGAACAAAGCCACCAAAGCTGTACGTGAATTTTTGTTTGATAATTTGCCAAACAATGGAGCAAATAACCTACAATACAGGTATAAGCAGTAGTAGACAAAAATAAATGAAATTTTATAAATAAATACATAAAGATGGAAGAAATAAATAAAACTTACTTAATAAAATAATCAGGATTTTCTGATTTTTTTAGAAGTGCCGATATTGTATTAAGAATAAGAACCTCAGACTCCTTAAAAATTGGAAAAAAAAAAAAAAGAATCAGCACATTTTTTAATAAACAAAACTTTTACAACATTATAAATATATTCTATTTTTTTGTGCTTGAACACATTTACAAAAGAACTAAATAGCATACTCTAGATACAATCAAATTTTAAAAGCACTATTTTAATTCTTTAATTTGGAAAAGAAATCCTATGTAATCATCAAGTTTTGATTTAAACCCTCCAGCCCAAATATCATGCATGTGTGCCAGCCAGAAATGCATTCAGCTCCCTGTCCCCATATATGCATGACATTTAAGAGGATGATGATAGGGGAAAGATCTGGGAGACCCAGTTCCATAGTCCACTCCCACTAAATCTGCTAGACAAATTTTCTCTGCTATGTTTAGAACTTTGACCAGTCATAACTTTTTTCAGAAACACCTATGCCGAATTGGTGCGAAAAACATTCCTGACTGCCCTCTGTGTCTTAAAGGAGAGGCTATGAATTTTATTCATATAACAGCTTATGCTTCTCTGGCCAACACAAAATTTAATTTTTCTTCTGACAACTTTTCTGCTACGGCTGGTTTGTATTGGGCTACTTGTAGGGAAATGGCATATATGGCCCTCCTCTCCCTCAAGCATCACAAATATGCGCCAGTTAATCAGAGCATTTTAACTCTCAATTATTATTTTTTTTTTTGGCAATGCACGTCCACAGGATATAAGGTACATGTAAATTTAACCCTATAGCCTACTTATTACATGCCCATGGTTTTTGGTTTATAAACATAAGAGGAAAGGAATGTTTCTCAATTGAAGGCTTTACGACAGCTATTTAAAACTAAAACAGCATGTGGTATTTTATTGTAAGGACGAGAGTATTATTTTTGCTAGAGTGTTTGGTTTGGATTTGTTGGCTAGCTCTAAAACGATAATTAAGTCATGTAGATAATTCCCCTTTCTTTTTACTATTACAATGCCAAAAATTGTTTAACTGAACTTGAAACAGCAAAATTGATTCTGAAACAGATGCTGTGGGCAGCAATAATGACAAATAATATATTCTGATTGTTCTATTCATTACAAATTTAACGGTGACAACTATATGCATATTACATTGAAAGAAAATACCTTTCCATTGTTGCCCACAATTGAAAATTTAGTTTTTAATTTCCACAAAAATCCTCCAAAACAGCAAATGATTCACTATGAGTGTAAGGATTGTAACAAATGACTGTGAGTAAATCCTTGTTTTCAAATACAAAGCATTTAAAGTCATTAAATAGTAAGCAAAAATAGAAATGTATTTAAACAAGAAATATCGAGCATAATTAATGTAAAAGCAAAATATATAAAGCATATATGCTGCTTATATACTCTACAGAGCGTTAGTAAACAATGTGCTCATATTTTAGTATTTTCATGGATTTCAGCTTAACTGCAGAAAACCCTCTGGCCCTAGCGATATGCGTGTACGTGCCTTTCGTTCCTGAAAGGTTTAATAACAAGTTGAAATACCCAATCAGAAATTGATATTAATTATTGTATTTTGTACCAATAAAATAACATATGTAATAATTGCATGAAATTTTAAAACATTTTTTTTCAAAATAATCTTTCATACAATGCAATTTTTAGAAGAAAAGTAATTTAATTTATTAAAAATTCTCTCTATTTTTTTCCTATGAAAAAAAAAACAAACTAATTATTGTTTAAAAGTAATACAAAATGTGGAAAAAGTAATTTGAAATTTATATGAATTATATAATTTTTCAAATAAAAGCTACACCTATTTTTTACAACAAAATATAATTAATTTTTTCATTTGTAAGTACATTTGGCTAGAAAATTTAAGAGAATCCTTTCTCTTACATAATTTATTTATTTAACATTTCAGCATATTTTTACACATGAAACAAAGAAAAATTTTGAAGTTTATTTATTAAAAAATTGCTTTTGACAAAATAATAGGAGGAAAAAGTGAAAAAATTCCAATACTTTTTTTGGGGTTTTCTTCATATGATTACATATGATTTACATTAATAATTTTAAGGTTTAAAAATCAAGGATTAATAATTTAATATTTCAGTTATTTCTTGAATGGAAAAAATGTATTTTATATACATCAACATAATTTTCTTTAATACCACAAAAAGTGATAAGAGCATAAAAAATTTAAGATTTAAAAAAAATTTGGAATTTAAATTAAAAATAAGTCTATAATAATAAAAAAACTCACAGCATCCGTTTTGGGTCCCATAATAAATGGCGGCAACAACTGGATGAGTTTGAAGCATAACTGAGAATTTTCAAGAAAATGACTAATTCTATAGAGAACAAACAATATACAAGAAATAAATAATTATTATTTAGATAGCTATTTATAATCAAATATATCTTTTATTAAAAAAAAGATAAAAATTAAAACTTGTAGCAAAAGATAAAATTATACCTTAACAAAATGGTAAGGTTTTTAGCTGGTAATCTTCTTTTGAATTTTCTTCTCGCCAAATTAGATACTGTCGTTTCAAATCTACGCAAAATTTTATCAATGTAAGGATACAACAGTTGGGTACCCAATGAACAAGGAGCTAAAATAAATAATCATTTGTTTTTAAAAAGAATTTTGAACTTGATTATGTAAGAAATTATCTCTTACATATTAAATGCAAAAGGCGATAAAAATACGCATTCTTTTCTTGACACAAAATATTGTAAATCAGGAGTGTCAAACTCGCGGCTCACAATAATAAAACATCAAAATTTCTCTCGAAACCGGAAAGATACATCAAGTGTCAGGACCTACATATAACATTTTTTTTGTTCTTTTATATATGTTTATTATAATGCATTATTTAGAATAAACCAATGCTCCTATGAATTTTGATTTTCTTTGTAGCCACCTTCAGTTAAATCCTTCAAGTTTATTTGGCCCAAGTCAGCCTTTGTGAGTTTGACACCCTCGTAAATCCTCAAAATAAGTTCTG
The DNA here is from genome assembly GCA_019973975.1 of Trichonephila clavata. NCBI lineage: Eukaryota > Metazoa > Arthropoda > Arachnida > Araneae > Nephilidae > Trichonephila > Trichonephila clavata. The sequence goes on along the minus strand of BMAO01019608.1, from coordinate 48,717 downwards.
CAGTGAGGAAAAACTGACAACAATTTGAAAAAGTATAATTATATAAATAGTAAAATGTTAGCTTAGAAGGCAATGATATATTTACACTACATAATTATATATTTTACAAGATTTTATCAAAAAAATAAATTAATTTGTTCAATGATAAATCTACATAAGAGAATGTTACAGATAAAGAAAAATAGTTACTGTTATTGAAGCAAAGTATGAAGCATTATCACTAACTACAAAATACAACAAAATTACCATTGTCAATTTTTATTTCAGGCAATTGGATGCAGAAATTTATTTCAATTGGAGTAATTTTCTTGATAACTTCTTCATTATCTTTATCTTCAGTACATAATAATTGGTAAACTATTTTTGATATCATATCAACAACTTTTGTCTTCGAATTTGAAGAACAATACAAATCTATTATATGAGGCAGTGGTGTTAAGGACTTCTGGCTTTCATGATGCTTAGCAAAAAGAATAAAATATCTGAAAAACAAAAACCCTCACAATATTATTTATCAAAGCAAATACCAGACTTAAGTTTTAACTCTAAGCAAAAATGAAACAAAAACATTTAAAGAAATAGTTCAATATGTAGTTCAAACTATATTTATACATGTATAAGCAAAAGATTACTTAGAAAGTCTACTAATAAAAAATTATTACATAAGGAAGCAAAATTCTGCATTACTATGTCAACAAAAAAATAAATTATGACATATTCAAATGCAAAATATTCTTTAAAAAAAGTTATTCTTAAAAACACAACACGATTATATCTTAAGATATTATAAGTAAAAATGTTATTTTGACAAAGCATTCTGAGATTAAGGACAGTAGTTTTATCCCTACTTACATATATATAAAAAATTAAAATTTCAAAATTATTAACAAATTAAACACTATACAATTTTAAATCATATAATTCATTGTTAGGATATTAAACTATGTTAAATTAAGCAAAATAAAAACTGTTTATCACTTTTTTAAGCAAATAAAAAAAAAAGACAATATATGTAAAACAATACAAAATTAAACAATTCCTTATATTTAATAATAAATTGTTAATTTCCATATATTTTCAATTTTAGTCAAAATATTACAAAAATAAGTATTTGCACAACAGAAAGAGAACTTAAGTAAAGCTGATCCCATATCAGCATAAACTATTTCAATGCAAAAAATAAAAACTTATTTTTAGTTATAATTAAAATTTTGATTCAAACCTTGGATTATCACTCCAAGTAGAAAACAATTTAAGCAATGGGGATGGTTGGTTAACAGATTCAATTTCTAGACGAGGTAGCTATAAAAGAACAATGGAAAAAAAAAGTTAAATTCACATTTTTTTATTATGAATATGTCATTAACTTTTTAAAGAAGAATATCTATTCTGCAAATCCATTATTAATAACTTATAATTTAATTCAACACAATTAAAAGCTAAAACATATTTCTTATGTTTACATTTAAAAAAAATTATAGCCTTGAAATTTTTTTTGAAATGTTTGTTAAGAGTAAAACACTTAAAAAAAGTTAATGCATGTAATCACAAAACCATTTTAGTGTGATTTCATTGCTATTAAAAAACTCACAGAAAATAACTCCTTACATTATTGGTAATTAATAAACAATGAGAATAGTTTAGCCTTTGTATTTTTTTTAATATAAAAATAGAAATAAATGAATATTCCTCTCAGATTTTAGTTTCAAACATATATTTTTTAGTAGGATAAATAACTATGTAAGAAAAAAAAAAAGATGCAAATAAAATGCTACTATACATAAAATTCACATTTATGGCAACAACATATTAACATTAAAAACTTATACACCAAAGAAATAACAGAATTTTAAGTATCAATCTGGATAAATTTTACAGACATGCTATAGGTCTGAAAATTTTAAAAGTCACATATTTTCAGCTTAACATCACAAAGATATGAAATAAAAATATGTACATATTAAATGTACAGACCAAAAAAATTCTAATTATTAAAATTTAACCATTACATATTTTGGTTATCTTACAAGATCAATTGAACCAGATTCATAAATATATAAGCTATAATTAAAAATTGTGAATTTTATATGGATATTTACCATAGTCCAAATAATACTCTCATAAATAGCATCAATTTCTTCAGGATGATACTTATAATCTTCAAATATTTTGAAATACTAAACAAGAGGAGAAAAAAGTTAATTTATCTATTGAATGAACAACTTTTGTAATGTTAGATACAGATAATCATGCAAACGAAAATATACATACCTGCACAATTGTTAAAATGGCCTGAGTTCGTACAGTTTTCAAAAGATTTATACAATAGGGAAGAACTTCAACTTGTTTTTTTAAAAGTGTACTACTAGTTGCTGTTATAATAAGTAGTACTTTAAGAAGAGATGGTAATAATTCCGGAACTAAGTTTCCCAAGTGTTGGAAGATTAGGCCTAATGTATTCAAAGCACTGAAAACAAAATAGATGCATTTAAAACAGTAGGCCAATTTTGTAAGTTTTGTATTCAACAAAAGTAAAATAGTTACAATAACAAAATTGCCAGCACAAGGCTAAATAATTTTTTCTATCTTGTAATTAAATAGATAATAGCAAGAAATTGAATGATGTCAGTATGAAGAATTTACCTTTGTTGCTTTCGGATAGGAACTATTGAAGATGGGTCCAGATGTTCTGTTATTTTTTTCACAGCGACTAGAGTGTCATCTAATAAAATAAGAAATGCATAGTTAATTTTGGAAGAATATAATGAACAAAACCCATTTTCAGTAGCAATATCAACATTAGGTAGATAAAAGATAATATATAATCTTTATAACATATCCATACAAATATATCAAGCGATTTTTTTTAAAGATTATCTTCTTTCAATATTAGATAACAGGAATTAAAAAAAACATTTTAGGAAAGGTGAAAATGCTCAAATATTAGTAGTATATCCTGATTCCACTAATGTAGAGAAAGTGACTATTCAATTTTTTCTAACTGCACACTTCTAACCTTTACACATTTTCCCCTTATAATTTATTAAATTCAGAGTGAATTTTTAGTTTTAAAGTTTAAGGATCCAATTTCATAAACCTGCAAAAGAATTGAATTATTCAAACATTTATTTATAACAATATTAGCACATCTCTATTTTGAAACACAATGTTCTACATTTAATGTCCCGCATACACACACACTAGAAATTGCATTCTAGAAATTAATTTCCTGATTTTTTTAAAAATACTTATTTACAATTTAAATTTAAGTTAATTTACATTTTTCTATATAAAATTCAGCAGAAGTTTTAGAAAACAGTCATACCAATGTATTAAAATTCCTTAGGATAATTACATACTTGACTATGATGGTAATTTATAAAATTACATACTTGTTTTCAGGTTTTGTTGGAAATAAACAGACAGATCTCGTTAATATGAAACTGCTTAACACAGTTTTACTGTGGCTTCTTTGATTAGTAATTGCCTGTGATATCACTTCTAAACAATGTGATACCTTAATCCTCATTTTTTAATTTATGAAAAATTAATCTTTTGTTTGCATATCTTGACTTCCAGCTAAGAGCAGACAACAAAACGTTTTTCTTTTCCTATTTCATACATTAGAATCACAGAAAGTGAAATATTCCAGTTTCAATTTCTATCATTATTTTTTGTAATAGACAATTTTCAAGATCTCATAATCACCATTCAATCATTTTACATTGGTCAAATTTTAAGAATTATGGAGATTTACTCCTATAAAAAAATTTCCATAATAATTAAAAATATCAGTGGTAGGGATAAAAACAGAGAGATTGTTAAAATGTTCCAGGTGAAGCAGTGAACGAATGCAGGGAAGATGGGACAAAAAAGCTGTTAAGTTATTTTGAGCAATGGAGATCTCAGATTAGGGTACAGCAAATAATATCTGCCATGCAAAAGACTATGAAAGAAAAAAAATGCAAGTAAAAACAATTTTCAAATGAAAGATAAAACAAATTCAATTTTTCTTTACATATTTTAAGTGCTAAAAGGTGTAAAATGTTATTTTATTTTTCTTTCAAAACAAATTGAAAACACAGAAAATTTATATCAGTGCTGGAACTTATAGTAATAATATAAATAAAGTGATATTATAACCTGTGGCTTATGGTTTACCAATATGGTTTAGTAACCTTGGGACTCCTCTACTTCCACTTAAATGAGGAAAGATTGTACTTATTTTACTATCCACACCAAACACAATTTAAGTATATCAACTGAAAATGGGCTTTTGAAAGTTGAAGTTCCTAGCTCAAAACCAGTATAATAAATTTATTACATCTCATCTATACGTTATTGAAGCATTTTTAGGCACACAAAAAATTTACAACACAGAACATTTTATAACTTTTAAACATTTATTTGAAACAAAGTCTTTACAACTTAGCAATAACGATATAGTACTTGAAGATAATAAAAATTCTAATTCTTATAAAAAATGATTTAATTTATGTGTTAAAAAGTTACTGACCTTCCATTTGTTCTTTAAAAGGAAAAAATACTAATTCAAAAAATAATTTTAGTTCTTCAGCTGTACAACCTGCTAGAAAACGAAGAACCATTGGTCGGTACATGATTTTACAAAGTACTTTACCATATAAAATTCTGTAAAGATAAAAAACAATGTTATAGAAAAGATTATATAATTTAAAGTTTATTAAAAAATCATTGAGTTACTATCTATAACAATTATTTTAGCTTTTAAATACAAAAATTGGAATATTTCTTAATTATGCTTTTCAGTAATTTGTTACTTCAATATCTTATGTTGAAGTACAAAATAAAATTCATACAAATATGAATAAAATAAATAGAATGCAATAAAAATATATTAAATTTGTCAAAAATGACCTCAAATTAAATTATTAAATACACTTCATGAATACACATATAATGAATTTGAACAAGCATTACAAATGTTGTTGTTGTTGCTAATGCCACCTGTCCGACGAAGTCAGATCGTGGTCCACGAAATTCATCATGGCATTGGGCTATATTGTACGTCTGTTGTTAGCCGTAGCTTTGAGCACCATGCAGGTGACAGTACGTTTTGGCTCGGTTCCACCCCAATTTTGAGGGAGAACACCCAGGGAGTGGTCAGGGGTTTCCCACCTCTCTTCCCCTTCCACCAACCACACGAGGACTTGCAGCTTGACGGCTATTTAGAATACCCCCATGCCACGAAGGCACTATACATTTACAAACATTCATGTCTTCTCCGGGATTTGAACCCAGGCCCTACGGCACAGCAGCCAGTGTCGCTAACCACTATACCGGATGGGTGACGCATTACAAATGTTAATGTAATGAGGAAGTTAAATAGATCAAATTTCAAAAACAATTACTTCACATAACTCATAACCGAAACAAATGCACTAGTTTCCTTAGTGCCATGAAAAATCAAAAAATATTATTTAAGTGAATATAGAAATCAAAATATGAAACTATTGTACAGCATAGTCTGTTGTTAAAAGGGTCAAACATACAATATTTTAAATATTTAGCTGAGATAATTTTCCAAAATTTCAGTCATATAATGTGATAATTTTAATTTTATTGCAAAAATAAAGTTAAAGAACTTAACATTTGTAATAATCAAAGCAATAAAACATTAATACATATTGGAAAAGCATTTTTCACAATATGTATTAATTTTTATAGGAACCATTATTGTAAACAAATAAAATAAAATTCTCTATAGGAAAAAATATTAATTCCAGGAAGACTTAAATGTTTATGAAAGTAATATAGAAATAATTTGCATTTGAATTTCAAAATACTAATACACATTAAAAAAAAAGACAACACATTGCTCTCTGAAGCCTATGGGTGCCTAGCACTCCAATAAATAAGAGAAAGTTCCTAGAAACTGGATTAAAGTTAGTAAATTAACATAGAAATATAAAGAACCCCAAGGGCTATTGGTGATGGACCTCATAATTCTAAACCATGGTCAAGAGAAGAGGATGACACCTGATGCCCTATCTCTCCTAACTTCCACACCACATCAACGGGAGGTCATTTGAGCTTCGACAGATTTAACGTGCATCACCCTTTACACGGTGGGTCTTCAGTGGCACTAGGCTCAAACTCATGACATGCCAGCCACAAGTCCATGACCTTGGCCCAGTAACTGGAAGTTACAAAAAAGTTTGAAGAAAGGACATCCTTCAAAGAAGGGACAAGAATAAAGATGCCCTCCAATCACTGGAGTAGAAGTATATAACAAAAAATCAGGGGAGTCAAGAAATCTAGATAAAATGAGCCTGTTAGAAATCAAGTTTAGTCTTAGGTGTGAAACAAGCCCCACACAAATCTGTCTATTTAATAGAGAAGACCAATTCTTCCTAGTGGTAATATCCCTGCAATAACAGAGCCCGACTTTATGGTCAGGCACTCTAATAATTTATTAAACATTTCTATGAGGAATGTGTATGTCAGGATTGCTCAAAACCCCAATCCTCTTTAGGAAGTGCATCTCTTGTTTGATCACCCTGAGAAAAGTGCTTTGTTTTTGATTTAGGGTGAGCCAGAACATAATTATATAAAAAAGTATCCTTACAAAGAAATCTTTCACCCATATTGAAAGTAGCCAACAGGTGGTGATCAGTCAAGTTGAATAAGTAAATCTGCAGCTCCATGGTTGCCCCAGGGGTTGAAAAAGCTGCATACGTAATGAGTCATACTGCAGGGTTTGTGTGATATTTAACATTGACAGAGTGGAATCAAAAGCTGGTGTTTTGAGTAATTCTGCAACATAAACAAAGATTGGAATTTTCTTCCAAAAAAACAGAAGTGCTCAGTCACTTCAGAGACTCCTAAGACTTGTTTGTTCTAAATAAGTTTTGGGCCCAAAAATAATTCACCATCTGTTCAAAGTAAACTTTCGTTTCAGTAGTTTAGATTTATATCAAGCAGTTAAATAACAAGAGTAAGAGTTTTAACAGGTTCTCTTTGCACTTTTTCTCTCTTTCTTTTCAACTAATCTCCATGGGGGAAAAATCTTTCAATGAATTGTTTGATTTTTGAGAACTTCATTCAACAATGGAATCGTGATCCATGTACATGAATATCACTATTTAAAATTAACTGATTTAGCGAAGAAGTTGGTAGTGAAATCTTAAGACAGTGAGTTTAAATTATATTTAAGAAAGCTATTTCACAAAACATCAATGTGTTTTGACATATATAATATTCAGTCTCATTAAAATTGTCACAAACTGTGAAGTTTTGGGATTCAGTGCATTTGTCTCTGATTCAGTTAAGTAATATTTATTATTAACTTGCCCCCATTAGCTAGTAGCAATCATATGAATTTTTTAATCAGCTTAAATAAAAGTTGCCAATTTTTCAATATGTCTCCTCCTTCAGTTGCTCCCTCTCATACTAATATAAACTCTAGGTTCAACATAAAGTTCAAAAAGAGTTTCGTTGATATAAAGCAAAAATTAATTTCCCCCATACCCACCTAGCCCAATACTCCCTTCCAAGACTAAGTTTATAATTCCCTCCAACTGGGCAATATATTGCCAGTAGTCCAAAGGATAAGATCATCTGCATATAACAGAGATGGTACAGCTGGTTCAGATTTATAAATATTACCAATAAGGCCATTTATCATGATATTAAAAAAACAGGGTTCAAAACAGAGCCTTGAAGGAGGCAGTGCCTAATTTGCTTAAAATCAGTGAGGGAGTCCCCAAAATTTACGTTAAAAGACATTGACTCAAAAATTCATTAATCCCCTTTTGAGAATACCAGAAATATTTAAATCCAGAAACTTTCTAAAAAGAAGTTCTCTAGACACAAAAGAAGATTTAAAGTCAATAAAAACTGCAAAGGAGCATAGTTTTCTGGTGGAAACTATCCTTGATATACTACATTAAGACAAATGAACAGGCATTTCCTAATATTGGATAGAGAATGTGAAAAAAGGCATTACAATTATAAATTAAAAATAATATTTGTTAAAGCAAGCATTTCATTTATGTTTATTATTAAAATTTCGTTTCATAAAGCTACAGATTACATTTTTGATACATAGAAAAATCATTTGTGTGAAAAAGTTAAGCTATTGCTGTTTAACTTATATGAAATGTTATCCATATTAGATCTATATTTCAAACTGACAGTCATGATGATGTAAATTTATACTGAAATAAAAATAGACAAACCAGTCAGAACATAGACAAGTACTAACCTCATCAGAATACCCAAAGCTCCCATTCTGTGTTCTTCAGCAATAACATGATTTTCAGTATCCACATTAAACAAAACAATTTCATTCTTAAATGTTTTACTGTCCAAAATGCGATAAAAATTCTCCCTAAAAATTAAGAAGTGAATATCAGCAATAAATGTTGAAGATATATATATATATAAAGCTTAAGAAGGAATAACTGGAGCACACAATAATTAAAAAAGAATGCAGATATAAGATAAAAAGGTTTTATTTAAAACAAAACAATTGAAATTTTCAGTTTGATATTAAGATACTTGAAAAGTAATAATTATTATATTATCTATCATTCAATTTATAAATGAATTTTTATATATTGGACAATAAACATTTACCTATATGGAGTTAGATATTTATAGTTGAATGTCAAAATACAATCAAAAGCTAGCTTTTGAATAGTTGGGTCACTATAAGTCAAAAGCTGGAAGAAAAAAAAAAGGATATATACACATAAAAGCAATAATTTTTGATCAAATTCATGCACGGATGAAGAAACAGCCATTATATTATTTGATCTTGTACAAAATTATGAATTTTCACATAAAACTAAATAATAATAATAACTACATTTTAATAAGTAAACGAGTCAAGATATAAAATGGCCTAACCTCTTTTTATACGTTCAGAAGATGTTATTCCTCAATTATCACAATAATTAAAAGTTAGATACACACAAGGGAGGAGGAATGATATAACATTTTAAAAATTAAGTATTTCAATGGGGAACTGAAATGGTACATAAAATGAATCCATCAAATAGGATGCTTTGATTTCACTTGTAAAATTGCTAATGTGATTTTCTAATAAATATTCATAAAGGAGATAAAAAGAAATATTAAAAATATATATATATCAGTAAAAATAATGCATAATTAGGTTTTTTTTTACATTTAAAAAAAATGTAAGAAAATGTATAAACTAATAAAGCAGAACTAGGCAATGTATCTGCCTCTAACTTTCTATATCATTATGAATAAAAAAAATACTAATTAAAAAGCAAGAACAAAACATTATAACTTAAATGCAAAATACCTCTTTGTATAACTTTTCTAATTCATCCGCTTTATAATTACCCTTTGGATACTTGAATTTTGAAAACACAGTCAAATATGCTGCAAGAGTTCTAAAGAAAATACAATAAAAGAATTTATGAGATTTGAATATTTAAATACAAACAAAGAATAAATAATTTAATTTTAAAATAGTTATGATAATTAAACTCATTCGTAAAATATACCTCATTCGATAAACTAATAATAAATATATATTAGTAGTGTTGACTGAATCTATAATGTTTATTATTTAAAAAGACAAATAATAAATTGCAGCACTGTTACTCTTTAACTAAAATTTTCATTCCCCCAGATATAAAATATACATATTAAGATCCAAAAGTTCAGGGACACAGCATATAAGTATTTACTTTGAAGTTCTCGAAATATCCATGCACAACAAGCCCTAAAATTATTCCCTTAGGTGGCAATACGGCTTTGCCAGCATTCATACAATCTCTTGAAGCAGTGCTGAAATCCATCTTTTGAAATCACCTCCTGCAATGCTGCTTACTTTAGTTGATGACACAAAACAATGTACCTGCAAATGTTTTTGATGATGGAAATAAAAATTACAGGGAAAACTAAACCTGATGAATAGGCGGGATGTGGAAGCATTTAAAATCAGTTTCAGCAAAACACCATTTGAGACTGATATGCACGTGCATTGTAGGGTTTGCAGCCCAGGGATCCCGAAATCCAGGTGATTAAAATAACTAATCCCAGGATTTCATTTTTGTCCGAATTATATTTTGAAATTTTTTTTCAAAGTATTGTGAATCTGGTATTACATTTAATGTATCTTATTTACTTATTTTGCACTGTATACATTTGATGTCAGTTGTTGAATCTTGAAGGGTTTGAGGCGGGTGTGCATGTTAAAGCGTGAAATTTGACATAATTTCTCTTATATTCTTCTATAACTTTCTGTCCATCGCGAGTGGGGTCAGAAAACGGACATTTCTCCCACCCACAGGATATATCCTGTGCCAGCTAACTTGAAGGGGACAGAGGCAATTAGAATTCTTGTAAGATATCTAGCTACAGGAGATGTTTTATTTTACTTACTCTTGAGTGAAGTTACTTAAGGTTCAAATAAATTTGTGATCTATACCATTAACACTCACTTTCGAATAAACTGGCTTGCCGAAGTTACTCTAAATCAATCTCTTACATTTAGCTTGTATGAAATAGCTACAGGTAATTTTGTTTTTAATTTTGAATTATGATGTATTTTTTAAGATATAAATTAATATACAAATACTGTAGTACCTCTTGTAAGATACACTTTAAATAAGGCACAATTAATGTTAGTACCAGTTGCTTTGAATATGGACCTTATGTATTAACCTCTCATTTAGGGAAATTCTATTCAATTTAGGGTTTGTAGCCCCGGGATCCCGGTGTTTCTTCATAGCCCGGGATTTAATTTTTGTCAAAATTATGTTTTGATAATTTTTTTCTCATTAAAATTTATATAGAGAGCTTCCACTTCCGAAACGAGACATTGCACAACATTCACTGCTATTCCCCAGTAATAATAATAATAATAAAAATATGTGACTTATTTGTCTGAGGTGTTTATAATAAATTTTGATTTTTCTTTTTTGAATGGTCAATCAGGAATCATTTTTCTGAATTATCAATTTAAGTCAATATAAAAGATGTCTTTTTTAGATTTATCTCTCTCTCTTTTATATACCAAGAGATAGCTTGAGAGTAATATTATTTTGTTATTATAAGTATATTCTTATTAACTGTTTAAGCTGTTATTGCCGTTTGGAGCATCGAAAAGGCACTTCTTCAAAATTCTTTCTGAATATTTAAAGTTTGTGAATTAACTCATTTACAAGTGAGTTATTCAATGTGTGTTTTCTTCTTTTTTAATATACAGAGAGATAAATTTAGTAATATTTTTTGCTATCATTATAAATATATTTTCAAATTATATTGCATATATTAATATTTAAATGTTATTAAAAATATTTCGAAAAAATATTTTTTTGAGGAAGCTAAAAGACAGAAGTTTATTGGACTGTGAAATCTACCACAAATTTATTATTATTTACAAAATTGAAATCCGTTTTTTGAGTATTTTTATTAAGAGTTTAATTTTAGTGTTTTGATTAATTTCTAGTGTTATATGTTAATAAGATTTTTTTTAAAAAAAGGAAAGTATATATTTCTTTGGGATTTATTTTGTAGGAAATTTTTATTAAAATTTATGTAAACCCATTCTATCATTTGTATGAGCTGTGCACAGGTATATGTGAGATTGTTGGAAAAAAGGTTCAGTTCAGACTTCATAATTTTAATTTTGAAAAATCTACTTCCTTATGTCTTACCAAGCAGTTATCAATTCTAAATATATTAAATATAAAAAAATACAGTCTTTCAATGAAAATAAAACAGGGGATTTTTATTCTGTTTTGAATTTACAATAAGATTTTGGAAATCTCAAACACAAGGATTTTTAATTCAAATGGATCAATTTTTAATGAATTCATTAAGTACTATTTTTTATTTGTTTTTTTTAAATATAATTAATTAAGTTTTGTTTTGATTCGATTCAATAAAGAATAATATTAAACCAATTTTTTAATTATGTTTTCACTTTTATTACATAATTTCAACCAAGCTAATGTGCAAGTACTTTTCATAAATAGTTCAGTCCTAATCCCGGGATTGCAAACCCTAGTGAATTGTGATGCAGTAGGTACCATTATCCACTTTGCTACATTTATATCCATTTAAGGTGAATGGACTTTTTCAAACGAAGTAAAACATTGAGTAAATATTGAAATTATTAAAATATTGTTCTGCCCTCAAGAATAAATTCTGAATGAACAATTCTTTCAGGATAAAAAAAAAATACCTCCAATATGATTTTCTCTTCACTGGGATGTTCAATCTTTAAAATGTCAATATTTCAAATTTTGAGGAGGTTCAAATTTTTTTTAAGAACTAGAGTCAAGGCCACCTCATATTTTTTAGATTCATCAGTAGTATAATGCTGTAAAAATTTTAGTTTAGTAAGATTCTAAAAAGGTGCTCCATGACTCCACAATTTAATATTAACAAGAACATAGAGAATGCAACAAGTGAATTTCAGTTCTGAAATATTTAACTTTTTCCAGGAGATATTTCTTGAAATTTAGTTTGTTGTATCATACATGCATATTATTATTATTTCTAAGATCAAGAATTCTAACTCATCTGTCACATTATTAAACTAAACTCAGTGGCACATCAGTCCATGAGGGCCAAGGCCTACTGTGCCCATTTCAATTTACGAGACCTTGGACATCGAGGTGCATGAACAGATGTTAAGTCAGGTGATCAGTTTGACATGAAAACCCCCAGTGCTTAGTTCCCAAGCATACTTAGGACTCATTTATTGACCCACTGAAGGGATGAAAGGCTGAGTCAACCTTACCCAGCTCGAGATTTGAACCCCTGACCAGTGGCATGGAAGCGTGATACACTACCACTCAGCCACTGGGCTTCCTGTCATGTTACTACTAACTCAAAATAAGTTTGGAGAAATATTTAATCTTTTATGACGATGTTTGTATGATAATGGACACATATGTACGCTGAATCAATAAAAGATAGATTCAAGCCAATTTTCCTTCTAGTGGTTCAATGGAAAAGCAAACTCCTCCTTGAAATTTTTGGAAGTGGAAAAGTTGATTGATTACCCATATATGTATCTAGAGATGGTATTAAAAAACTCTTTGGAATGCAAAAATTAAATGCAATAAATGCTATACATATTTTGCTGAAAGAACAGAATATCACAAAGTTGGTTCATGCAATATGCTTTGACACAACGTGCATGAACATTGGTTGTTTAAATGGAGCCTGCACTTTACTAGATAGAAAACACGAACAAACTTCTCTGGTTAGCTATCTGGCTTAAATAATGGAATTAATTTGTGATAAAACATTTACTTTGTGGTTTGGGCTTTCAAGTTCACTGGACATTTTATGGCTGTTTGCCAAGGTGTTGTGAGGGATAATTCTACAGCACTAGAACTAAACGAAGAAACAGAAGTATTGGCAGAACTGGCTATTAACATTTCTAAAACAATACATGGAAAAAAACTAAATCTTACATCAGAGATGATTACATAGAACTTATCAAACTAACACCGATTCTTTTGTGATGCCAACCAGCAAAAATACATTGGTGAAATTCACCATGGTTGATGGATGGCTAAATTTCAATAATTAAAGATCAATTTAGTTCAAGAATAGGGGGATACTTTTAATCTAACAGAGAGGGATAAAATGTAGGTTTGAAGATCTGTACAATTTGGTGCTCTTTTAAAGACTTGCAATGGAATACAATAACTTATGAAATTTATGGGAGTTGAGCACCATTTTACAGTTGAAATTCTTTCAAAATCTTACTGTTCACAAGTCTAAAAAATTTAGGGGGTGGCAAGGTATGTAGGATAAATTATCTCTTTGCATGTGTAATTAAACCACCATACTGCAGGTGTTTTATGCAAATGCTGACCAAATTTAATGTTACAGTGTTGTCCTTGAAAAGCCATGTGTGTTGTGTGTGTTTCTTACATTTCAGAACATATATTACTCTTTCAGAGCAAAATGTCTGTGCAAGCATTTCAATTACATGAGATGGATAGAGATGAAGTAATACATTTCAAACAGAGTTACTTTAACTGCATGCTTTAGTTGTCATGGGTCTATAGTCCCTGGATTTTCAGTTTCTACCACTTATAAAGACATACCAATAAATGTCATTATAATACATTAACAATAACTTAATAAAATATAGAATGAAAATTAGAAGCACATATTGACTAAATATCTAATCAATAAATAATAAAAAATTAAAATGGTAAAAAAATCGAACATACAAGGCACATGAATTGGTTTATGGAAAAAACTAGTACTAATCAAAGATATGTTTTGATGAATCTGAAGAATAAAAGTTTACACGATGGGCATTGTGAGCACAACTTTCTAACATTTTCATATTGAAAAGATGAGTTGTGCTCTTGACTGACAGTGGACCTTGTGGCTGACTTTTCAAAATCTTATGCAGAAAGTGACTTTCTCCTTGTTTTGAAGGTCAAGTTTGCATAGCTTCCAATTAAATTGGAATAAAATTGCACACTTGTGCATACACTATTTATATATTTATACAGTAGTGGTAAAAATTGTGGACACTTTTCGAAAATTGTATATTTTTAAATTTGTGTGCTTATAAAAAAGTTACACATCACAATGCAAAGTTGTATTTATCATTTTAAAGAGAATTTAATACTGAATTCAATACAAAAAACAAAATTCAATATTTGAAACACAAAGAAAAGTAAACAGCAATAACTATCAATATAAATTATATAAAGATGATAGCAATCCGTAATTGGTAATTAGTAGGGTAGTCTTTATTTTTTTATTACTGCTTCACATTGATGTTCCATTGAACTGATAATAGTTTTAAGCTTTTCTTTCGTTATTAAAAGATGCCAGGGAACAATTACACCCTCAATTAGTTCTCTTTTATTTCATGGGTGCCTCATTTGGACAAGGGTTTTCAAATGGCATCATAAGTTTTCGATAGGATTGAGGATAGGACCGTGTTTCCTGGCCAGCTCTTTGTACGAAATCACTTTTCCAGAAATTTTGCTGTGAGGCAAGGAGCAGAATCCTGCTGAAAAATAAATGAAGCATTGTTGGTAAATAGATCCCTAATGGAAGGTAGAAGTTTGGTTCTAGAATAGTGTCAATGTATTTTCTGGCATTCAGTGTCCCATCGATGACCAATGCTATCTGCTGATATGCATGACCAAATCATAAATCTAAGTGGGTTCTTCACAGTTGCCTGGATGCAGTCAGAGAGTAACTTCACTCCTATTCTACGTCTTACATATTTTTGCACATCACAACCGAATAACAACAATCTTAGTTCCATTGCTCCATATAACTTGTGACCACTGATCATTTGTCCAATTAATGAGTTCCTTTGTTTATTGTAGTCTTTTTTGCGCTACAATAAATTTTAAGGCTTTTTTCGTGGAATTCTAATTTTTAGTCTAACATCTGCTAATCTTCTCTTGATTGGTCTTGAACTAACAGAAACACCAGCATCATTCAGATAACTTCTAATGGTCGCTGATGACATTCTTCTATCTTGGAGACCTAATATTTTTAAACTTCTGTCATCAATAGATGTGGTGCACCTTTTTTTGGCCTTTTCCTAATTTGTATTTTATTAAAAATGTCTTTTGACATCTTAGGTAAAACTTTCAGACCCAAATGTAGTCACTGAACCACCTGTCTGTCATGCAATTTTAACATAGGAAATATCACTTTCTCATCCCAGTCTTGCATCTCCAGTATAATTTACTCTTTCATTTGGTGTCATTGCTTCTTGACTAAATATTATTGTTGTCCTGGCCAGGAAACAGTCATATCTTTAATCCTGTAGTAAACTCGAGGCACTGTTTGAAAATTTTTGTGCGAATGAGGTACCCTTGAAATAAAACGGAACTAATTGAGGGTGTAATTGTTTCCTGGCATCTTGTAATAATGAAAGAAAAGTTTAAAACTATCATCAGATCAATGAAGTATTGATGTGAAGCTGTAATAAATAAAGGCTACCCTACTAAATATGATAACTGATTGCTATCATCAGTATCTAATGTATATCAATTGTTTTTGCAGCATAACTTTTTTTGTGTTTCAAATATTTGAATTTTGTTTCATATATTGACTTCAGTATTAAATGATCTTTAAAATGATGTACACAACTTTACATTGTGCAAAATGAAACATTTTCTATAAGCATACAAATTTTTAAAAAAACATAACTTTCAAAAGTGTCTGCAATTTTGGCCACCACTGTACATATATATATATATTGTACTTTCATTTATCTTTAGTGTTTTAATGATTCCAGTATCTATTGCAGAGAATTAACTACATATACTGCATATATATAAAGATTAAGCATACAAAACTTACTTTGTAACTTGAAAATGTCTGACATATTTTTTCTTTTTAGATGGAAGTACTCTAGAATTATCCAATTCATCTTTTGATTCATCTTCTTCCTCCTCCTCAGAATCGTCATAATCAATTTCCGCATCCTCTTCAGCTTCATCTTTCATTTCTACATCAAAGCTGCTTTCATTTTTTGACTGAATACTTTCTAAATTTTCATTGCTCACTTCTTTAATATTTTCAACTTCATCTTTCATTTCCACATCAGAGATACTTTCATTTTTTGATTGAATGCTTTCTAAGTTTTCATTTTTCATTTCTTTAATATTTTCAGGTGATTCAACCAATTTACTATAAAAGACAATAAAATATACTATATTTAGTCTTTGAAAGACAAAGAAAAAACAGAACAGTACTTCAGATAATAATTGAATCACATGAAAATAACCACACACACTTGAATATTTTTCAGCATTTAAGTATTACTATATTATCAGCCAAAATATAATAATAAAAAAAAAAATCAAAATAAAAAATGTATAACTAAAATATAGAATAAATTTGCATTAGTTCTTTTAGCAGCTTTATTTTATTTTTTGAAATATTTAAGATGGCCATATAATCAAAAATTAAGTTTAATTGGTCTTTATTTAATTTTTCAAAATGTAAAAAAAAAAAAAAAAAAAAAAAAAAAAAAAGCAAAGCTTATATTACAACAACATTAGATTATCTTTATATATATATATATATACATAAATATATATATAACAAAACAATAAATGTGAAGGCAATTACTTAAAAATCTGTTTGAGTTTTAAATTTGAAAAATTTTAAATATTATTTTTCTTTAAAACATATAACTGATAAATTATACAAAATAAGTAAACATACACCATGAATTGCAACAGCAAAGGAACAACCCCTTTATTTTTACGTTCCACAACATCAGAAAATTTTTCCATTGCTTTCCACAATAACATATGATGATTGAATATATCCACATTTTCTCTAGATGATTCAGAAACTTTGAATACATCTTCCCCTGAGTTATGTTTCACTATAAAAATAATAAGCACTAAACTGTATAAAAAGTATAGCATAAGCACAGCATTATAAAGATCTCAAACTTATAACATAAGACACAAATAAATATTGTTTAAAGTTTTGCTGGCCAGATTAAAAACATTTTCTTTCTTTCTTTTTTAAAAAAAAAAGCAAATATGTTTAAAAAATAATAGTATACAAGAATAATAGTAATGAATTCTCAAGTGGTGTGAGTCAGTTATTACTACTGGTCTTGGATATAAGTAGAAATTTGTTACCACAAAATTTGTACTATTCACATGTTAAAATTAGGATATGAAATCTTTACTAAAAAAATATTCCATAGTACTTACAAAAGCAACCATTATAGTGCATGAGGTTAGCATGCTAATTGTATGTACAATAATAAAACCATTTTTTAAAATAATATTTCCAGAAAATAAAACAATTTAAAAGTTTTTTGCATACATTTGAAAAATAAATTTTTCAATTAAGATTAAAATTTTAAAGAAATACCACAACAAATAAATAAAAAAACAAATTTTTTAATATTTTGTCTTTTAAAAGTGGAATGTTTTCTAAGCAACATACATATGTAATTAACTAGTTGCGTACACAAGGGTGAAGTTTGAGGTTCAAACCCCTCCCATAAACCGATAGATTTTTAATTTTTAGTATAAAGATTACGCCTAGTGATTTTGTTCATGCTTTTTAAAAAATATAATACCTATCATAGAAGTATTCTGAGTATGCCACTGTATACAACAACTTCTACATTCTGATATTTAACATTAAATTAGATTTAAAAATTGACCTTGATTCTTACCACAAAATTCAAATGATTTACTAAGATGAGGATAAAAGGCATTCCAAAATATTTCTGGTGTTCCATGAGCAAATGTTTCTAAAATTTTTATAGAAGGTTCCCAAAGTAGTTTGAAATTCACATACAACATACCAAGAAGAAAGTAAATGGCTGCCTAAAAACAAAATTATGTTTAGGAAAAGCATTTCAATAAAATAACAATAGCTTAAAATTGATTCAATATCATATACCATGTATCTTATTATTAATGCAGAGGTATTATTGCATATGTATATTAAAATATTAACAAGCTATAAATTAATTTTTAATTAATGAGATGCTCAGATGATTGTAACAATTTAAAATGTTTAGTTTGATAACTAAGGCAAAAAAATTAATCCATTTTCTTATAATGAAGGATAATAAATATATTATAATGAAGAAAGGTAAATTTGTAACACTATATTTAAAAATGAAGTGAAAATTTTATTTACAGACATAAATCATTTTATTTATACACAGAAGTAAATTTAAATAATTTATCTCTTTTTATTCATAATTATTAATTAATCTGTACCAAACTAAATTATGCACAGATAAATGTTCTAAGTAAAATGAAGCTTCAAACATACTTTCATGAATACAGATAATTTTTTTTTAGCAAAAAGAACACTTCCCTTAAAATACTGGCTCACTAAAAATGAGATCTGATAGATAATAAATAATTATAGTAAAAAAAATTAATTTGTTGTGGAAAAGCACACACATGTTAAAATACATTAAATCAATTTGAAAAATGCATTTGCTCACAGATGTTAAGGTAGAGGATCAAAATATTAAACAATAGTCATGGTCAAAATATGTTTTAATGAAAACAACAAAAATTTTAATTTTGAAAACAAACAGGTATTGAAGACAAATGTATATAATTAAAAGAATGTCAGTTCTTTACACAAAGAAATATATATATATATATAAAATTAGTGATAGTAAATATATCTTTCAATTTTCAAAACAATTTTAGTTTCTTTGACTCAATATGCATGTAACATCAATAGAATGAACAAGAGAACATCAATATACATCAGTCTAAAAAGCAAAACTTTTAACAGAAAACTCACTTTAGTTAAATGTTCTGCATATGCAGCAGGTAAATTTTTCTCTATAAATTGATACTCTAGTTTTGCAAGCCATTTTAACTTCTCACGATAAATTTGCAGATCAAGAGGAATGTTTTCAACTTGAAGGCATATATTTAACACAGAAAGAGTCTGGAAATTTTTTTAAAAAAGAAAACAATTAGCAATTTAAAATAGACATAAATCCTTGATATTAAAAATTTAAAAAAAATTCTACCTTCTTTTGGGTTTGATCCATTTCTAAATCAAATGCTTTCAATATCTTTAACGTAAATAGACGAACCTTTAAAAAATAAATAGAAGTTCTCTTAATTCCTTTTTTTCTACTAAAACAACACTTTTTCAAAACTTTAGAAATAATGCTTTGATGTTTAGATCAACTAGGTGAAAACTGTAAAACATTTGTGGGTATATTTTATCTATTTAAGATAGCTTTTTAACTTAAATTAATATTGTAAATTTTTTTTTTCAGTTTAAGGCTGCTTTTTATTTATATGTTTATGATTATTTTTTATATAATTTTGTGATTTGCAATTTACTTAATTATCTGACTGAATTTTTAAATATGTTGAAACTGCACAACTTTTCTTAACATTTTGTAACAAATCAATTTCGAATTTTTAGACCTCCCTCTCCGAAATGAAACCAGACTATATATTAAAAAAATTATGCCCAATATAAGAATCCCAATCGGCTGGGTGAATGAGCTATTCTTGTGGCCAAGAACAAAGCTGTCAACCCAGTCTCATATTCAAAGCAAGGCAATCATTTATACAACTGTCAATACTGTTCTGGAAGCAGATGAAGTTGCTAATTATCCAACCGAATTTTTTAAATCACTCGATCTGCCAGGGACGTCACTAAAGGTACTGCCAATGAAACAATTTAAGTAAAGTTTTTTTTATATATGTATATTTAAATATATTTTTATAAAAAAAAGTATACCTCCAGTGCATAGAATTAAATACACACTTTTTCTCTTCTCTTTTTACCCCATTCAATCAGGTTGAGCCACAGCAATGCATGACTGGCTACAGCTAATTATTAATATATTTTATAATAGAAATAAAAGCATTCTTAGTTGAATCAAATGATAATAAAATTGAAGATGGTTTGATGCCAATACAGCAGTTACACAACACTACTACATTATTTTCCTTTGAAATAGTTTTAAAGTTCATATATATAGATATTCCAATGACTTTGTCCAAACTTAACACTGGATTTTTTAAAGGAACATTTCTTTGATCAAACATTAGTTGGTTCTATAGTTCTCATTTTTCTATGGTTACACAATGATCCATCAGTAGTGAACTCTTACTTTGAATAGTTTAGTGATACAGATAAAATTGATTGAATAGCTCTTACTCATTCTCAAACCATCTAATTTATACTTGAAGAGAACTCTGAAACAAATAAACAAACAATTTTTAGTGGTAATGAGATTTTTTGGCTGCTGTTTTTCAAATTACAGGGTTTTTAGTTCTATTTTCAATTTGATAATTAACTAGTCATTAGTGCAATAAAACTATAACGAAAAAAAAAATCCTTGCTGATACTTTAAGAAACTCTAGATTAGTGTTTATTATCTCAACTGGTATTTAATTTTTCAAAAGAGCACTTATTCTAACATGTCAATGAATCTTACAATAATGCTATATGACGATGTGCACAAATTAGTGATATTTACCAAATGAAATGGAGATGCCAAATTTTGAATAAGAATCAAAATTATTTCTGGTAAGTCTTCAATAACTGGAGCTTTACTCAAACTATTTAAATAATATTCAACCATCCGAAGAATATTTATACAATCAGAATATTTTCTATAAGAGATAAAAGCAATAATATAAAAATATTGAAAATTAATACATAATTAAAAATAAAAACAAATACAATGCATAGAAACATTTAATGTTATTTTGAAAATTATTTAAGCATGAATATCAATGAACATACTGACATTAATTGAAGATCATTTTTAACATTGATAACTAAGCATTTGTGTTACTTGTATGAAAAAGAAAAATGCTTAAAAGATATGTAAATAAAAATCTTACAAATAACTGCGCATTATTCTGATAAATTTTTCCAATATAGTATTAATAATTACTAATAAATTCAGGATATGAAACTAAAATTTTGTGTGCAAGAGCTTCAATCTATAATTATAGAGAATTAGTTCAAACAACATGAATGATCAAAAATCTACTTACTTTAACAAATCCATAAAAAAGGCTGTATTGAAACAATCTGCAATCCTTTTATCATCCTTTGTAATAACCAAATATGCAAAATAGGCTTGATAAAGAGTAAAACTAAGAACAACTGTTAGTTGATTTTCAATAACATTAGATAACATGGTTTCATGAATTTTTAGTGACAGTTTGTGAATCACATTGGTCATTTGTTCTTTGTTAATAAACCTGAAAAATTATGTTTCTGATTTTCAAATAAACTAAACATGACATCAAATGAACAACACTTTTATTTTATCTAAAAATTAATATAAATTTAACAATTACAAACAATTGAGTAACAATTGCTATGCATCAAGAAAAACAAATAAAAGGGCAAAACTAATAGTTTTTAAAAATTAAAACAGCTTTTAAATGCATTCAGCAAGATATTAAGCAATTAAAAAAAATAAAAATAAGAAATTTTACATGTTAAAAATTAATTCAAAAAATGACACTACAATTTTGAGATAAACTAAAATTTTACCAGTTTCCTTTGTTTTAATTTTAAAGTTCATTTTAAAGCATTTTTTAACAGCTTCATTTATTTTGAAAATGGCTGTAAGTAAAATCTTAGATCAAACAAAAGCTTCATTTAGTTTTAAGGATAGTTAAGCATATCTTGCTTGACACTGATTAAAAAAAACAAACAATGAAGCGAGTATTTAATTTTTTATGATGATTAATTCAATCAATTACGATTCAACTAAAAACTTACAATATTTATTAAAAAATACTTTAAATTTTTTTTATGCAGAATATGGCTAGCTTATTTTGCAATTTATTGCAATTGATTATTACATAGAAAATAGCAATCAGTTAAATAAACTTTATATTGATATGGGCGCAGTAAGCCTTGGCCCGCATGGCTTGTTGCACCACTGAGTTAAGTTAAATAAAGTTTACAAAATCCCTGAAAATATTTAATTTTCAAAAACTCAATGAATAAAAAGATAAATTACCTAATATGAGGCAAGCAAATAAGTGCTTTGTTTATTGTGGATAGATTTTGCTCCATGTCATCACATTCCAAAATTTCAATTAAAAAGTTTTGAAGAATATCATGAACAGACTTTTCATTTCTACAATTTCTGAAAAGAAGCAAAAAACATTTCCTCATACAAGTGAAGAAATTATTCAAATAATAAAAAGTCTTTCATGTATTGATAAATATTTGTAACAAAATATCAATGCGTTAAAAAGTTAATACTTACTTTGAGGTAGAACTTAAATGCAAATACAGTTTTGAAAATGATTTGACATCATCTTCACTTTCAGATAATGGTTTCAATGTTTTTATAGATTCAGATAAAATTTCTAATGCTTGAATTTTTTGTGTGTTTTGTCCACTTTCAATCATCTTTAAACACATTGATAATAAAACAGGTAAAATATCCTGAAACATATTTAAAATAATTAACACAGTTTACACAAATAAGGTGAATTACTGACGAGATATCGCACACACACACATGCAGAATATAAGCATATTTGAGAATTATTGAAAACACAAATTTTTTTATTCTTCATCACATCTTAATTAATTGGCACATATAAAAATAATACTAACAGAAAACATGGCACATTCCCCTCCCCTCCTTTTTATACATTAAATAATTGGATTTTAAAAATAATTAAAGTAACAAAGATATTGATACCTTTTCAAACATTCCATATTTGAACATTTTTCTAGTAAAGAAAATCCCACTTTCTTCCGAATGTGCATAAATCTAAAAGATGGATATTAAAAAATAATTATTATAAATTTTTTAAAGGGGAGACAATCAACCTAAAATAATTCATTTACAAAATAATACAAAATCAATTCATAATACAAAAAGTCTGAAGATTAAAATCCCACATACAAAAGCAGTTTTGTTTTATTACTACACGAGGCAGCAAGAAGTTCTGAATAACTCGACATGTGCCAGGAGTAGCACCAAAGTTCAATTTGGTTCTCATTTGTATATTTCTTCAATGTTTTTACTTCAGGTTCTTAAGCATATCAGTTACATATTACATTAATTGCATTCTTTATGTAATGCACAGTTTAAAAACTGTAGAGAATTAAAAAAAATAAAAATAAATAAAAGTAAAGAAATATTTTTAAAAATTTATAAACAATAATTTAAATGAGAAAAATGAAGCTTTAAGGGGTTTCAACATTCTCTTTTTATGATGTTCTATTTTTCACTTAATGTGACCACTGTTAGAGAGTTAGGAAACCAGTCATACTTGAAGGTTAGAGCAAGACCAGGTCTATAACCCACATACCAATGAAGACAAAGCACCCTACATTCCCAAAATCTTTAAGACTTTTTTAGCAAATATAATTCCGGAAAGGGAAAGGCAGAAATTGGAAGACCTCCTTTGCTAGTTAGCCCACCATTTCATCTTAAGGTCAATACAAGATGTAATCCATTAAAAATGGATATTGTGGTGCAGTGATAATATTCAACCTATGTAGGATGGATAAACTCGTTTAACAGCCAACAAGAAACCAATTGTCTTGTTGGAGCAACTAGCAGCTATTGGAAAGAATTCAAGGAATACTATAGTTCTCGGTTAAAATACAAAATACCGCATCAATAGCTATTCACTTCTGAAAACTGAGTGGTCCCAAAGTCCAAGGGTTATATTTTTTGAGAGTCAATATTTCCAGGCGGTATGAATACAGATAAAGCTATTTGTTTATATTATAAACAAATTTATTGATACTAAAAGCATGGGAAATAGTAACATTAATTTTTTTACAATTTAGTGTTTTAATTTTGTACAAATAATTTTCTAAAAATTTTATTTACATATTAATTTTTTTATTTACTAGGGCTCAATTCTATATTAATGCTTAGAACTCCCAAATCCTCAGAATGGTCTAAGAGTTAACAAAACAGTGTGATAATTTTCTATTAACTAAATAAAAATGTTGCAGTTCATGTAAAAAATTGTAATATTAAACCATATATGAATAGCACTTACTCCCACCAGAGGATGCTAGCTGCACCAGAAAAACAAAAAATGTTTTTATGTAAGAAGACGTGCACATTGTGATGATCTTAGATCTATTTAACTCTGTTAGTTGGTGTTATGTAGTGTACGTTTTTATATGTAGTTTAGTATAATGTATTAATAGTTAAGAAAATAATTTCAATTAAACTGAATTTAACAAACTACTGTGTTGTCAATTTTGAATTTAATATTGGCTAGCATTAAATCCTATACACCTATCTGCTACCCCCGGAAACAACAAAAAAGAGACAATTTTTATTGTAATATATAACCTACCTAATTTTTAAAAAAAATTACTAAAAATCAAGAATGATTTTTAACATATTTATGAGGAGGATGGAAAACTTTATCCCATGCTTAGCAGATCTTTTTTTCATGGCCAGGTTCTTTCCCTATAGTACACTGCGATTGTAACACATTGAAATCATACCATGTTCTGGAATTTAACTTACCTCTGAGAAACTGAAAAAATGACATCTAATGATTATTATATGTCTTAAGAGTTAATTGCAAATATCCAGACACTAATAAACTGTAGTCCTTAATGCAATACTGAAAGGAATAAATAAATGAAATATACCAGTATGTATATAATTATATTCTTGGAATTTACCTGAGATACAATAATCTTCATTTTCTCTACAGGCAAATTTAAACAATCACTTTTCATTACAGAAGATATAACCTCCATGACTGAATTCATACAATATTGCGGTAAATCCTTAATGCTGGGCAAATTAATGACAGCCTAAAAAGTAAAGAATTAATCTTTCATGTTTCTAAATTTAAAAAACAACAACTTAAGAATTTAATATAATTTATGATAATTAAATAGCAAATTTTATACACCAATGAATGGATAAAAAAAAAACTATTTTTGAAGATAAAAATTTATTTCATTAAATGAAAGGAACATCAATGTAACATTTCATTATATTTATATATAATATACACCAAATAATAAATTCTTGACTTTCTTCATATCCAAAAATTTTTTGATCTTATGACCTTTAATTAATCTACTTCACACTATCATTCAACAATAATAAAGGTTACTGGAAATTTTTAATCGCATACTTGCATTGCTCACAATCACAAATCTCAGCAGAAGTAATTTTTATCTATCACAATGTCCAAAAGAATTAAAAGTTTAATTATTATTAAAACATAAACTTGGTCTTACATTTTATTTGTTGGTTTTTTAGTGGCTTTTTTTGTAACATCTAAATACATTTCTGTTGAACATCTTATGTCAAAATAACAAATATTTTAGACTACTATGATAAGGATGTTAATTAAGTCTGAATTAATGTGGTTACTTTTTATACACTACCAGTTGAATACACAAGTTTGGAGGTTCAAATCCCTCGGACAAACCAGCAGATTTTTAATACAAAGATTTTCTCAATGAATTTGCCCCTGTTATCAATAGAAAAGACTTTCGCTCACTTAGTTTTGCAAAAAGTTACATATAAAACAACTAATATTTACTTACACTTATTAATTTATTTTCAGAAGTAATCAGCTTTCCATTCTTGAAATTTATCCAGAAAAGAAGGAGACTAATTATACGGTTAAGATGCTTAATTTTATCAACAGCATCATTTTCTAAGCCTTGAATATCATTTAATAACTCACTGATAACATCCTAAAAATATATGAAAATTTAAAAGATTATTTCAAATTTTAACAATACATAGCAAATTATCTATTGTCAGAATAACATTAAGACTAATAATGTTAGATTAATCCATTAGATAGCAGTTATCAATTACAATGCATCCAATTAAAATTTACTAGAGAAATACATAATGCCATTTCTGTAAGAGTAAATATATTTAACGAAAATTTTTTGAAAAATAAATGTCAAAAGAGAAAATAAATTAATCTATACTTTAGCAGCCACAATTTCTAGAGAAAACCCCTTTTCAGCACATATTCATATGAAATCTGGCATATCCATAGTGGCACACTATTTCTCTACATACAATTTAGATTTATCAAGTTTTAGCATTCTTTATAAAAATGTAATATTTTTAAACAGGACCCAGATTGGATGGGTAAGTGAGGCTTTTTCTAGAGAACAATCAAATCAGTTGTTTTCCAAGACTATGCATAAAACAAATGTTAAAATTAAATTAATTGAATGTGTTCCATTGTAGAAAAATCAAACATGATAAAAAATATTATAGAAATAAGTAATAGTAAAGTAATTTGTGTCCTCATTTAATTTCCCATAATTTTATTACAGCTATTTTTTATTTTCAATTGCAGTAAGCCTCTGTTAAGGGTGCGAATATCTTAGATGCATAGCATAATAATAAACTATAGTTTGAAAAAAACTAAAAAACACGCTTTTATACTGAATCGAACTAAAAAGTAAATGATGAACGAGAAAACGAATGTCATTGTGGTAAAAGTGTGGGGTGGTTTGTACTACATTTTTACACTAATTCAGATTTTTGGAATAGAAGTTAGAAATTATAACAATTGATACATTTATAGAACACCCCAAGCTTTTACCCCAATGACATTCATTTTCTCATTCATCATTTTATTCTTTATTAAGAATTTTTTTAAACTTTTTAGTTCGATTCAGTATAAAAGTGTGTTTTTTAGTTTTTTTCAAACTATAATTATTTTTCATTTTTTAAATCGAACTACTATAAAAGCGTGTTTTTTAAACTATCATTTATTCATTGTTGAATTTATCCTTGCTCTTCAATGGATATTAATTAACGGGTCTGAAGTGTATTTATTCTCTCCGTTTACGAGGCCACCGATGAGTCCCGCATCGTTATATTAGATTCCGTCTCTTTTGAACAGGTCAAACAAATAAAAGTGTGTTAAGAAGAAAAAATTTGAATAAAGTTTTTTTAATGAACCATGTTTTTATAACGAACTAAAAATTATAAAATTCCTCTTTTTCGTTTTCTTTTTTCACATATTCATGCATTGTCATCCACTTCTGAGCTATGGTGCAAATTTCAAGTCTCTAGCTCTTTGGAAAGTCACACAGTTTAAAATCAATTACAAAATTCCACCCGGACAGACATTAAAGAAAGTGAGTTAATAAAAACATGGTAATATTAAGTGTCAATCATTTTTTCACCTTTTAAATGTGTTCCTTTCATGTTAATTCATATCACTTCTAAACGTATTGCTTCATAAAAATAAAAAAGAAACGAGCCTTACAGTAGTCGCATACGATGTGTAACATCTGACATGTTATCGTGGTAAATTCGCAATAGCTTTTTAAATCCTGAAAAAATGAATCGAGTATGATTGAAAATAATTTTCTATGGAATAATTATATCTTTAATGAAAATTTTATTTAATTAACACAAGGAGTAATGCATTTTTTTATCAAAAATAATTATTCTTGTTCAATTTGGTGAAGAGCGGTAATGATAATTTATTATAACTAAAATATGACACGTATACTTGTGTTTTCAAAGTATTTAAAGACCGTTGAAAAATAGCGTCAATAACAGTACCACTGTTAGTTGTCAAAACATTTCGATTTGTGTTAATTTCGAGCTTGAGTTCATCCTTCAAAAAGCTATGAGTGGCTCGGCTTCTAGCAAACTGAAGTTAACTTTAAAATCACCACTCAAAATCATGGGAAGCGAGTGATAGTTTTTTTTTAAAAAAAAAAGACCAGAACCACCTTTGGTATATGGTAAAAGTAAAAAATGCAGGAAATCTTTTATTTTTTGAACAGTTTGATTCGGAGATATGTATACGACCACCGAAATCACTGTTTGTCCATTTTCATATAAGCATTTTACCGCACATATGTCCCCAATATCTTGACTAACAATACCCAGTCCACTTGTTTGACGTTAAGTAATATCCATATGTCGAGCCACAACATGTAAGTTGTTCTGTTTACGATAGATCGCAACACCAGCTGCTCTGTGGCCCGGTCGTTTAAATTGTATGCAGCAATCGAAGTCAGGTATCGAAACATGTTCGTCATTATCTAACCACGCCTCTGCCTAAAGGACATAGCTTCTTCTCTGATCCTAAAGTGTAAGAAAACAAAAACAAAGATCCCACGGCGTAGACTGCAGGAGGTGGGGGATGGGGGCGGAGCCCCCCGAATAAAGGAGAAAAACAGAACTTCACTGAATAGCGTGCGCTTCCCCAGCTTCCTGTCACGCATTTCTGTCCCCTTTTCACGAAATCACTCCCACAAATCTCCAGCAATCAAGAGGAAAGATGTTACACATCAAAAAAATATTTAGCAGTTAGAACGTAAATTATTTTTTTTCACATGCACGAGCCTTTTTTTTATTTTCATTTTCAGAAAAATTATTATATTATGGTAAAAAATTGCTAACACACACCCACCCTCCACTTTCTCAGATACAGAGCACTTTTTTTGTTTTATTTCTATTAAACTCAAGTGTTTCTTATTCCTGCATATAATTAGCATTAAATTCAAAACACTTGCTTCAGGGTTACATTATTCTTTTAGTCGCCAAATCTGGAAAAGATGTATGAAATTAGTCACCATATCTGAAAATGGTATACGGAACTAGTCGCCAAATTTAAAAATGATACATGCAATACGTCGCCATATCTGAAAGTGGTATATGGAATTGTCACCATATCAGATTATCCTTATTCCTGATGATCCTGAAAAGGACAATGGAACAAAATTATGAAATTATTGTATTGTCATCGGTCCTTGACAAGTGTGCGAAATTTCGAATGAATCTGAACTTTTTAAGTGGGTAAAAATCGAGTTCTAAGATTCTGTTACATGCAAGTGAAACTTATAAAAGCGTGTTAAAAATAATTTCAGTGATGCATCCACCCGGTGGGATGGAACACACCCCTCCTTCTATCTGCCTTTTGTCACTTGCCCTAGGATTCAGTGTAGGGATGAGGGTAATTTCTTTATACTTCGGATGGCAGGGGCCATTGAATCTGATAGATGCAGTGCACCCAACAATGTCAGTTTTTATGACTTTGTACTATTTCATTAATTAAAATTTTTTTCTTCTTGTAAAATAGTGCAGTTTTCAGTTTGAAACGAAAATAATTCAAAACAAGTATTTGTAGCTTCTGTTTGATATTTTTTATTGTTGGGAGTTGTGATACATCTGAGGGTGCCGCACGCCTAGCTAATGACTGTCTATATGGAAATATCTATATCAGAATCACTCCCATCCTCGCAGACATTTCTAGGAAAACTAGGCTACGAACTTTGAAAGAGCACTTACAGAGATGGTTTGAGTGTAATATTCACATGCCTCGTTCCTTTTGACTCAGAATGTAAGAAATATCTGATATACAATGCCCCATTCAAGATGAAACTTCACCAGAAACTTGGAAAAGAAGGTACAGTTCACTCTTGACAGGACATTAAGAAAAGATTATTAAAATTTTGTAATGCATTAACACAACAAGGCATCTTAAAATGTAAATAGTAGTGACACAATGATAACTAACCATAATTTTTTTTTTGTATAAATATCTCAGTTCCTGTAATTCTATTTTAAGTATATATTTTTTAAATATATTTTAATATCAAATATCAGGTGATGCCTCTGACAGCTGCTGCATGCCTAGCGGAGGGTTAATTTATTAATACCCAAGAAATACTGAATATCATAGTTTGTAATTTTGGTGCCATCTGGTGAGGATGTTTAAAGTTTAAATAAGAAATTTTTACAACTAAATTAATCTTTTAAATTTGCACGAGTTTCTGCAGCATAAAATACAAGACCAATAAACTTTTAAAATTTATTTCAAAGGAGTGATTTTTAAAAAAAATATAGTGCATTCTGTTTTAATTTTGATGAATGGGTGCATTATTTAGTTGCTTTCAAATGAATAAATAATTCATTTTTCAGTTTTTAAGAACACCAAATAATAAAACAATTTTGTTTTTTTAAATTCACATTTAAAATAATATGCAATGCCAAGACAAAACTTATTGTGTGAAATAAAACAAATTACTCAAAACTGAGGTCAAAACAGTCTTTCAAGTTATTTTTTAAAAAAAGACACTGAAAAAGCAAAAATATTAATATTTTTTAAAACCATGAGATATAGACATTAGTATTTTTTGGAGTATAATCCTGATTAGTGACTATTCTTGAACGAATCTCCTACTTTGTCTTATTGATATGCTAATTGTAAAACTGCACAAATACATCATTTAGTATAAATACATATGAGATTCATTTTAGTGGAGAGATACAATCTATTGCAGCAGGCATTTTCAGTTTGAAATTTAAAAGTAAACAAGTTAATTTCAACAATCTGCTTTTAATATATAATGTTTTTAGTGTTTTTATTAATAAAGTCCATACACCCATAGATTTTACCAAAACTGCTGGAAAAACCCACTTCACTTTTCCTCATGTCCACTATAATTTAAAAATAAATATAAGTAGTAATATAATTTTATTATTTTTTTTAGATATTTACACATTTATCCCTTAAGTGTGTTAATTTTCTTTTGCATTGCAGATGACATCATTGTACCTTGACTAATTTATAAATGTCGTCGTCACTGATTGGTTTGAGAAGTTACCACCTCAAATATATATTCATTTGATGTATTTTTCATGTTGATCCATTCTTTTTAAAAATATTTGTTCTTGGTAGTATGTTTCTCATATATCTGACAATAAGGAGTATTATTTATCATAAAATTTGAGTCATCAATGCTGGAATGTCTCATTACTTGTACAATTTTATATGACAAAAAAGAGCATATTTTGAGAAATGCAAATTATACAACCAAAGAAAATTATCAATTTTTTAAATAACCATAATTTTAAAAAACTTACAGAAAATATTTCTTGAACATCAACACAATGTATTTTAATTGTATAATTTGCCATTGAGATTAACATTTGATGGAGTGCTTCTTCAATATAGTTTGGTGAAAGTTTTTCTTTTCCTAAATATTTCAACAACAACTTAAAAACCTAAAAAAAAATACACAAAAATTATATAAAACCAATGAAAGTATAAAACCAAAATTAACTCAGATATTTTGGAAATAATAATGCAATTATAACCACATTAGATAAATGTTTTTTTATGCTATCAATGGATCCATTAATGAATTGAATGATCAAATACAAGTTTCTATGATAATTCATCAACAATAAAGGTGTCTATGGGATAACCCAATACATTTGCAGCTTAATTTAGTCTAATCTCAATATTTCCATCTATCTATCTCTATATATATTTAATGAGTGTTTATTAATGTCACACTAAATCAACACAAGGGTTACTGGAGATGGAATCTAATTTTGAGCCACGGTCAAGTGATGAGGGCGACACCTAAGCTGATACTCTATTTTTTGACCTCCATACTATATCAATGCGAAGACTTAGAGCCTGGACAATGTTAACACACATCAGATCCACTATACAATGGAGCATTAGTGGTACAAGAACTCAAAACTACAACTCGACAAATGCTGCCTATTTATACATATTAAATTATTAAAAATTATGTAATTACTGTTGAATATAGTGTTATAGGTTATAGATATACAAAATATCATTGCATATAGATATTATTGATACTACATAAAAGTTAACAGCACTAAAAATAAAACACAAAAACACTTCCAAGTACAAGAAATTGATACTTTTTTTTGAGAATCTGTCATCTATAAAATAAAATACAAAATGCAGGCTATTGAGAATGTGTTGCATAACAAGGTGAGCATTGTCCTGCTAGAGTAACAAACTGAACAAATGGCAAAACGACTTCAGCCGAGTACTGGTCTGATGATAAACTGTCCAGCAGTAGGCTCTAGGGATGACTGATATTCAAACATGATGCCATGTCAAACCATGAACGCCAGCATGATGATCAGTGATTAATAGGCGACATTTTCCAGGAAGCTAACATTTGTCCACAATCACCATTTCTTCATAAACAATCATTAATCATTTGGATATATTTTTCTTCTTTACCCATTCTGTATTTTGCATTTAGCTACATGAATTTCTCTACGGTGTTGCTGTTTCACTTTTCAAAAGTGCAATAACATAAATAATACAATCTTTCACTAAGAACAGATATTTTTTTCTGAATTATAAATATATTTTTTAATCACATATATTTGTAAAAAATTAAATGAACCAATATGTCCTTCATTACCTATATGGGTATGAAAAAAACATAAAGATCAAAGGGTGAAAAGTAGTACATACTGGTTCTAAAGAATAATGAAACTGTTCTTTAACACCTCTGACAACTTCAAAAAATAACTGACCAACTCCATAAGTTCTCTGCAACAAAATATAAGAAAAAAAAAATTAAAATATTTTTATCCTAATATAATTTTTTAATAACAATTTTAGAATTAGTAACTGAGTGAAAAAAACTGTCAGCTGCAATACATTAATATTATTGAAATCTCATTTTTTGATGGTTTTATAATGCAAAATGTATTCCTCAGTTAATAAAACTTGTTTTCTAACTTCCCTTACTTTTATAAAGTTATTTCAAAATTAATATTAATATAGAAAATCCTTTTGGTATGAACACTTTTTAAATAAAAGAAAAATATAATAAAAACCAACATTCAAGAGAAGATTTTAAAACAAAAGTCATAAGTTGAATCATAAGAAATCAATGCATGCACAAATCATGTGCTTCAAGTAATCACATCATTAATTAATTTTTTTAAAAAACCAACACTAATTAATTTTTTTTTTAAAAAAGAAAGCCATAATTTACTTATCACACAATTTTAAAGAAAAAATTTAATAATGATTCAAACAAATTTTTTTTATACCTGTGGATTTTGTTGTAAGTTTTGGAATATGAAGGTGAATAATTCTTCTCTTGCACGCACCTAAAGAAAATTATAATAAGCAAATAAAATAACTTTAAACGTATAAGTTTATTGAAATGTACAAATTAAGAAGCTGCTATTAACAATTAGCTTGTTTCAAAGACACACAGAGATAAGCGTTACAAACATTCTTTATATTGAAAAGGGGATTATTTTTTTTTATGGATTATCAAGTATAGTAAAAAGATATATAAAATATAGTGAGATAAATATATACTCAAACTAATAGCATTAAATACATTCATAAAATAAATTGTACAAACAATGCTTAACATACCTTTCTTACAAGTATAGCAAAGCTTTGACAAGCAAAGTTCCTAATATGTTCTTTGTTTGTGTTATCCAATAACGAAGAAAATAATCTAAATTAAAAAATAAATATTAATAAACATTTAAATATGGAAGCATGAAATTTTTTAAATGTTTAAATGCACAGCTTTATGTTCTCTAATACTTCATCAAAGCCACCCATCCGGTATAGTGGTCAGTGAAGCTGATTGCGGTGCCGTAGGGACTGGGTTTGAATCCCGGAGAAGAGATGGATGTTTGTGTTGTAATCCTTTCTTCTGTCTGTGTTGTATGCCCCCGTGTTATACATTGCGTGGTGCACGGGGTTTTATAAATGTTAAAAAAAATACTTCATCAAAAAAATTCTTTAATATTTTTGTGTGCAAATAAGTTATTTTGAAGTAGCTACTTTCTTCAAGAAAATAAAAAGCGATGTACTTTTAAAAGTTAACTAAAATTTAAATACTGCACCTAATATATGGATACTAAAGAGAAAAAAAAATCAGCTTAAATACAACTATTAAAAACAAAAAAATTGATGATTATTTGAAAAACATATTAACATGTCAGCTTAATTATTTATATTAACATAATGGTCATCTCAATAATCACATTAGCTTCCAATAAGTATATATCCAGAAATCATAGTACCAATAAAATAAATTAGAAGTAATCTGTATATTAGTAAAGTTTAGTGGTTTTATTTATTTATTTTTCCTTTAATGTGTGTGAGGAGCTGTTTTTTTTTTAAATATAAAAATTCTTTTATAGTTACTTAAAATATTTATAAATTACATAAATTATTTAAAAAATTGCTAAATTTTTAAAAATTAAGATTAATTTTAACCTGAAAAAATTATTGTTAAAAAAAATAATAAACTCAGAATTTTAAACACCAGTCTCTTATACATGCATAATTAATAATTTTTAAAGAAAAACAAAGAGAACACATATAGCTACATAACTCTTCATACTTATACACAGGTTGAGTTAAGTTCAATTTTAACTAATAAATCAGCTTTACATTTTTCAACTCTATGTTCATTCAAATGAATTGTACATAAAACACAATAATATATGTATGCATAAATAATATACATAATGAAAATATATATATATGTTCTTTATCATACATATTTTTATACTACTTAAGTAATTATCCTTTTTGCTACTTTTTTAATTTCCATTTTGTAATTTAGGTGTGAATGGTTGTAAGTCAAGAAGAGAAGGTGCATTATAAAGATTAATCTTCTTTTTTATATATTTTGCATTCATTATTAAATTTCTAAAAATTAAAAAAAAAAACCCTATTATAAAGAGCTATGTTTACCAAAAAGCAAACATATTACAAAACAGAAAATTCAAAAAATTCTTACGTATAAACCCTTTTTATATCTTTAATTATATATTTCATAAAGAATTTGAATAAAAATGCCAAACACAAGAAAAGTTTTTCCAGCAATTCTGTATCTTGAGTATATAAATGTGATGTGATAGCTTTGAAGAATTCTGGAAAACGAGGATACAATTCATCTTGTAAGTCTCTAGCCAAAGCAACAGTTAATCTAAGTAAAAGGAATACATATGATTAAATAAAAATTTAGAAGTACACATGTATAATAAAAACAATATAAAGATTATATTTAACATAAATTGAAATTTTAAAAATATACCTATTTCATCCAAGTGAAATAAAAATACAATAAACTTTAATAAAAAACACAAAATATTCCATTGTTAAAAAGACATAACCTTAGTTGACTTCTACTTCAATAATTTAATTCAAGTAGAAGATATAAAACCATAAATTATGTAAATAAAAAAAAAGTTTAATTTAGCAGCTATATATGCTTTTTCAAGATAATTGAAATTATTGTTATCAAGAAGAGATCTACTTACTCCAACAATGCTGGCAATGCTAAATTTTCTCTTTTGTTCAAATGTTTTAAAAAAACTTCAACAATATCATCCTGAAAAATATTACACAAAATAATTAATTTTTGTTTTAGTAAGAACTCCAACAAATTTTAAAAGTTAATATTTTATAAATTAAAGCTAACAGATGAAACATTTTACACATTTGTCACATTTATCTACACTATTAAAATCTGAGGGTAAACAAACATATCTATCTATCCATTTATTTTTGTGAGGTTAATCAATCGAAGGTACCAAAAGATGGAAAATGACCCAAGGAACCCATTTTGACCATTTTAATTCCAATATTGCAATTAGTTAATAAGATATTTATTAAAAACATTAAAAACCAGTTTTTGACACCAACTTCGATTCTCTGCACTGTTGTAAAAATGTAACTGTTAAAACAATGACATAAGCTGGTGATGAAAACCGGTTTTCAGCCAAATTGTGATTTTATGACATTGCTCTATTTTCTGTTCTTTCATTTTGATTTAAAAATAAATGCTTTTAACATGTGAGTAATTTGTAAT
Source organism: Trichonephila clavata (assembly GCA_019973975.1). Classification (NCBI taxonomy): domain Eukaryota; kingdom Metazoa; phylum Arthropoda; class Arachnida; order Araneae; family Nephilidae; genus Trichonephila; species Trichonephila clavata. The sequence goes on along the minus strand of BMAO01019608.1, from coordinate 12,579 downwards.
TTACTTGGTACATTTTTTTTTACCTTTGCCAAAGCTGCCAAGTTAAGTTGAAATGGAATACTGTAAAACTTCCTTAAAAAATTTATGGAATTTTGAAAATTTTTGCTTTTTTTATAGATAAAACTAATTTTAAAAAATGTGCTTTTCCATTTCAGGAACCATAAAAATACAACAAAAAATATTGCAAAATCCGCCAAATGCCAGTATTAATTAAGTGTGGGAAAACTACCCCAGAATTCACGTGTTTGAGTGCTTATAGCACATGCGCAAAAGGACAACTTTCAGAGAGTGCATAGGCAGATAAAAGATTTTTTTGCCAGGTAAAAGCGTTGTCTTTTTGAATGTTTTTTTCTTATATAGTGAATGTAAATAATATCAAGATTTCAAATCCATTTTATTGTTGTAAATTTTATAAGAAAGTATTTATTGTTTCATGTATAAAACAGTGAATAGGAGTATACTTTTTTAAAATAATATATCACAACTGGTAGTTTTCTTAAAAATGATTCACTGAAAAACTTTAAAAATATAAGAAAATGCTAAACTGTTTTTATTTAGGGAATGTAAACAAATTTCTGGACAATCAAACACCTAGAAATAAGCAGTCATTTCAATAGTTAATGGTAAGAATTTGTTCATTCATTATTTAACAAAAATAGGTAAAAATTAATATTTTTTAATACAAAAGCAGTTTTTTTAATAATATTTGTTACTAAATTAATTATTTAATAATAAAGTTGTACACTGTCTGTTTTTTGAGGAAAAAACTACATTAGTTTTGTAAGTTATTAATCAAAAATAGAAATTTGAAGAAAGATCTTATCCCTGGGGAATAAAAGAGGGAAAAAGAGTTTTATGCTCAAAGAAGTGTATGCAACACCAGGCTAAATGGAGGGAAAAGAAACCAGTCTGTCAAGGAAAAGAAATGAAAGAAATGTTGGAAAAGGGAATTTTAATGACATAAATATAGAAATCACTCACATTGCACATACACAGAAATGCTGGCTTCAAGAGGGAAAAGGAAATTTCCAAGGGAACAAAGTTATACTCTAAAAAAAGCATGTGCACTGGACTAAATAGTGGGGAAACACACTCATCAGTTCGGGCAAAGATATGGAAGAAATTTCCAGAAAAGAAATTTTAATGTCAATAATATAGAAATCACACACACAGGAAGTGTTGATACCAAGAGGGGAAATTTCTGTGGGCAAAAGATTGTACACTTGAAACAGCTTGTGCAATACCGGGTCGTGCACATAGTATTCAGTAAATTTTGATATCTTATCTTACACGAGAGCTATTCAGTTCATAAATATTAAAAAAGTTTCTAAGGTATAAATGTATTATAAAAGAGAAAATTACCCAAATTATTGATTCTGTTAAATTCTGATAGCCCAAAACTAATGCTTCATGGAAATCAACGTTGTCACAAAGCACTAACATTCGGCACACAGCTTTTTTATCAATACTTGGTTTCACATGTTAAGATCGATATATTTCTGCTACATTTTATCACCATAATCTGAATTTTTAATAAGGACATGAAATGAAAATATAAATCAGAGTATATGAAACAGAGAAGTGTATTTTATTATGATTTTTGGTTTGATAATAAATAAAATGAATGTGGGAAAAAGTTTTCGTTTCTCTGTTGGAATATGATTACATTCATTAACTCTATTGCACTGGGCTTTTTACTATTCTCTATTTTGATGCATTTTCAATATGATTTAAGTTGTTCTTTTCTCATCTACATATATTTGCACTTTACCAATTGTCAACAAGAATTATTGTTACTGATTGACTGTATGTAAATATTCTCGTTATTTAAGTGAGGCTATAGACACAGGAATGTTGATATGAAGATCTAAATTATTAGGAAACTGCAACTGTCTTGATGCATTAATTTCTTTTAACACTACACACTACTTAATAGATATTTAATGAAATAAACTTAGAATAAGTTTTTGTCTCATTTAAAGCCCCTTTTAAATAAAAACTTTTTATTAGTTAATTTTTTAAGATAAATTTTTGTTACATTATGCAGCAAAATTTAAGAGAGCAATATAACTTTAAGCATGGAAATCTCTATTGCACTTTTAGATCTGAAAACAGCTTTCGCATGCAACATGTCAGAGGAATATGGGGGGGGGGGGGGTCACAAGCAAAACAAAATAAAAAGCACAAAGGAATTACAAATTTCATTTAAAATCATATTTAGTAAAATTAACACATTATATAACAATTATAAGTAACTAAAGGAAACAGTCATTTTAAATTACATATTAAAGATTTACTGCAATGACATTTTCTACTAAGGGGAATGAATAAGTGAATATTAACGTCACACTGTTCAGCTACACAAGGGTTTTTGACGATGGACCTCGTAATTTTAAACCATGGTCAAGTGACGATTACGACACCTGAGCTGGTACCTCCCTCTCCTAGCTACCACACCACACCAAAGGGAGGACATTTGAGCTCTCAGCAGATTAAACATGCATTGCTCCCCTACATGGCTTCTACTAAGGGGAAGGGGGCTTAAACTTAATTTGTATAAAATCACTAAAATATATGAATGAAACAAATAGTTTTGAAAATCGTACTGCTCCAGTAAAACAGTCACTAAACTTTGCCAGCATGGTTGTGATAATACACATAAAAACAAGCATATATTTGTATGTAAAACAAAAGTAAACAAGTAATGTAAATTTTTATTTTAGTTACTTTATATTAAATTTTATTACAATTAATATAAATATGTATATACATATAACAGAATCGCAATATAAAGCGGCAAAACACTTTTTAAATTAACATTGGAAACTTTTTAACTGCATTAAATTTATAATTACATTTTTTAATAAAAGTTTTTCAAGGTAAGAATTTATTTTAAAACCAGTGTAAAAGGATTGCTGAAATCTAATTAGCATATGATTATCCAGATTAAGTTAAAGCTTCATCTCAAATTTAACAAAAGCTGTTTTATCAAATGGTGCTGTCATCTAAAGGAATAATATTAACTCAAATATAACTCTTAAACTATAATTAATCAATTAAATTTAATTAACGAATTAATATTTGGAAAAAACTATTAACATCAAGTGTCATCCACTACAAGTTTAAAAAAATGTATTCGAACTCTAGTGGATGAATAAAAAGTATTTTATTGATAATTGAATATTTGAACAAGATATATAAATAAATATATATAGGGAAAGTGTGAGCTAATAGTAGGAATTGAAATACGGGTGCTTTATATCCATGTGTAAATGCAAAAATAAATTAAGCTGCATTAATAAAGCATGAATACATATAATAAAACATAAACCAGGGCTGCACAACCTATGCATTTGGGGGGGGGGGGCTGCATTTTGGCCCGCAAAGCCTTTAAAGTTGGCCCGCGAATGTCTGTAAAAAAAAGTTAATCTAAAATGGAAAGTTAAATTGACGAATCGGCCACTGGTCCGCCAAATTTTGAAAAATAGCTAATTTGGCGCATTTTTGCGTGGTGAGTTTTGGAGTAGCAATCCCACAATAACACAATCCCACTTCTCCCTCACTGATACAAAAATCAAAAGGGTAACCAGATTTGGCGAGAAAGCACTTGGTGGAATAAGTGACCGATTCGACAATCCAACCAAATGGAATTGACCTTTAATTAAACAGGGAAAAATTGTATACGAAAACAGAATGACAGCAAATAATGGTTTTACAGATGTTCATGAAGTGTTTTTTTCTATTTATTACACGGCTTTTCAATATGTTTTCTTCATGGTTATCTGCGAGTACGAGTTTTCATATAGGAGAAGCTCGTGGACGTGATCACCGGAAGCCATTATTTCTTCCATCGCATGATCTGGATGCAGAGAAGGTCAAAAAACAAATGTGTCTTCACGCATGCGTGCTGGAACAATCTCGATTCAAAATTATGCTCCACCAATCAAAAGTACTTATCAAACTCCCCTTTTCCTTCATGGTGAGCGTTACCAATAATAACCTTAACTCCTACGATCACTCTTATAAACAACCACGTGGTTTTGCTAGTTGGGGAATGTAGAAATCGCTGTCACAGAACGCGGATTTGATATTCTTTTTTGATTTCGCATTTTTAATCTAGTATCATTTATTTTTTAAGTCTTATAAAATATTTTAGTTAATGGGACGGAAAAAAGGTGATTTTAAAAATCGGAAATTTCAAGATGCATGGACAGATAAATACTGTTTTATCTATCACAATGATACTGTCACATGCTTAATATGTAGCAGCAAGATTGCTCTGGCTAAAGAGTATAACATAAAGCAGCATTATGAAACAAAGCATAAACATTTTGCATTTATGAAAGGGTATGAATGATCGCAAAAAATCGAACTGAAAAAAATTTCAGTAGTCAAGCAAATTTTTTTCAAAAATGTACAGTTAACTTGGATTCATATGTGGAAGTGAGCTTAGGTGTCGCTGAAATTATCGCTAAAGTAGGTCGGCCATTCACTGATGGTGATTTTGTTAAAAAGTGTTTGTTAATTGCATCTGAAAAACTTTGTCCTGAAGCAAAAAGGAAATTAGAAAATATCAGCTTAAATAGAATGACTATTCAAAGAAGAATTCAACAATTGAATGAGGACATTGAAAACCAAGTGAAATCAGCCACTTCAAACTTTTTATATTTTTCTTTGGCTGTTGATGAATCTACAGATCGGACATCAATTAGCCAATTGCTTGTGTTTGTTCGTGGGATTGATAGAAATTTTTGTTACGGAAGAATTTCTTGGTATGTTTCCCATGAAGGGGCAAACAACTGGAAGTGAACTTCTTTCCAGTTTGATACATTTGTGCGATGCAGCTTCCTTAAACATGAACAATTGTGTTAGCATTACCACAGATGGAGCAAAATCAATTCTTGGCACAAAAATTGGAATGGTTATGCTGCTAAAAGAACGCCTTGCCCATTGTGGTGTAGAACTGTTGCAGATTCATTGCATTATCTATCAAGAGAATTTGTGTGGTAAAGAATTAGGATTTGCAACCTTAATGCAGTGTGTATCTGAAGCAATTAACTTTATTCGTGGTAATGCCCTCAAACATAGGCAATTTAAAGAATTTTTAAAAGATTTTGATGATCTGCCTTCTGATATTCTTTATTACACAGATGGCTCAGCCGAGGATTTGCCCTTAAGCGTTTTATGGAACTATTTGATGAAATTGTTACATTTCTAAATAACTGTGGTAGAAATACTAGAAGGTTATAAGAAGCAAGTTTCCAGTGTGATTTGGCTTTTCTCACAGACATAACAGGCCATTTGAATGACTTAAACACAAAGCTACATGGAAAGAATCAATTCATTTTTCAATTGATAAATAACGTAAATGCATTTAAACAAAAATTATGTTTATTTCAAAACCAGCTGAAAATTAAAAATTTTGCCCACTTTCCCTACTGCCAAAAAAATGCATGAAAAATTTCCACACATGAAGATGCAGTATGAGGAACAAATTCAAATCTTGTGCAATGCGTTTGATAATCGGTTTTTAGATTTTAAAAAGTGCAAGACAAAAATTGATGTTTTTTCTGCTCCATTTTCTGTTGATATAAATCTAGCGGATGAGAGTTTGCAGTTAGCCTTAATTGATTTACAGAATTCTGATGTTATCAAAAATCAATTCAAAGAAAAATCGATATTAGAATTTTATAAAAACTTGCCCGAGGATTTTTCGTGCTTAAAGCAAAATGCAGCTGCATGTGCTACTTTCTTTGGCAGCACTTACATTTGTGAGCAAACATTCTCACTAATGAATTTAAACAAATCAAAAATAAGAAATAGAATAACAGATGAGAACCTTTCTTCTGTTCTACGTATTGCTACAACAAGTCTTAAGCCCGACATAAAATCAATAACTTCAAATATTCAATCCCAGCCATCTCATTAAATTTTACAAATTTTTAGTACTCATTTCTTTTTCAAAATTTAAATTGTTTTCTCTGTATAATTAGTAAAACTTTTCCTCTGATATACTTTCAAGTTTGTTACTTTTTTAGCAGGAATATTTTTTTTTGAGCTAAAGTATTTTAATCATTCCGAAAGTGTTTGTGTTTCTTACATTTATCAACTGTGTAATGTGTTGTGTTTCCTCCATTTATCAACTGTATAATGTGTTGTGTTTCATCCATTTATCAACTGCATAATGTGTTGTGTTTCATCCATTTATCAACTGTATAATGTGTTGTGTTTCATCCATTTATCAACTGCATAATGTGTTGTGTTTCATCCATTTATCAACTGCATAATGTGTTGTGTTTCATCCATTTATCAACTGCATAATGTGTTGTGTTTCATCCATTTATCAACTGTATAATGTGTTGTGTTTCATCCATTTATCAACTGTATAATGTGTACATGAGTAAAATAAGTAAAGTAATAATTGTGATAAATGAGTATTGTCATAAAACAAAGTTTTCACGTTTATAACATATTTGCCATCGCGTAATACATTGGCCCTCGATATGATCCTATTAAATTTTTTGGCCCCTCAGCCTAAAAAGGTTGTGCACCTCTGCATAAACCAATACAACTATAAATCAATTTTTAAATTTTGATAATCTAAATAAAGAAAAAAAAATTACTTTTCTGTGGACAAGTTGCTTCAAATTTTGTATCTCATCTCCAATGTCTTTACGAAATTCCTCTACAATAAAGAAAAATAATTTTTAGTCAAATTAATAGAAATTATATTTTTGATCAATAAAACATCAAAATCTTTAAAGGATATGACCTTTTAAAACTATAAATTCTTTAAAATTACTTGAATATTCATTAAATGTTATACAGATGTTATGTTACCAAAGAATGTGATATTGTTCCTTTTTGGCAATCATTTCTGGTTTCACAAAAATATACATACTTTTTTAGAACCTTGCTTATGACCAATTTACATGTGTAGCAATTACAAAATAAGTCTAGAATGTTCTATAAGCTTATTATTTTTAGCTAGTGATTTAAGGATGTCTTCATCAATATAAAACAGCCAGAACTACACATGGAACACATTTTCAGACAGCAAAAATGACTAAATATTCAGGAAAACTTGCAACATTTTAATTCATACATTTGCATACCTGCCAACTTTTGAAAATGGCAAAGCATAAAATAATTCATATAAATTTTTTTTAAAATTTCACAAATCACAATGCATGATATATAAATATATATATATTTAAAAAATAACGCAAAGAAAATTTCACAAAAAAAATATGTGATAAGAAAATTACCCAGAAAAAGCTTTACTTTTGTATTGATTTGATTCATAAAAACTCATATACTAAGATAAATTTAAAGGCATGTATATATTCTTAAGCACTACAACCTATTGGCTGTCTCACCAACACTACTCTCCTTTTCATAAGGCTCTCTTGTAGTCTTCTCCATATGGCCCAATCTGGGGCAAGCTCTCCATCGGTTTACTCCAATTACCCATAAGTTATTTTTAACATTATCCAGCCTCCTAGTTGGTAGTCTTCCTTAGTTTCGTTTTTCATCGATTCATGAAAAAATCTGTTTAGTTGGAAATAATGTGGAATATTTTGGCTGTTTTTTATCATGTTAAGTTTGCCATATTTTTAATAAATTTCATAACTATATAGTATTTTTCACTTTATGTTTTACTGGTCCAAAGATCTTCCTCTGGACTTTCTTTTGGAAGATCAACAGCATGTCCATTTCTGTTGTGTTGAGGGTCCAGCATTCATTTTCATAAAGGGCAACTTGCCTTATAAAGGTTTTGTAAAGGTTTATTTTGGTTTTTAAACTGATAAATTTTGATTTTAGTTGATTTTGAAGCCCTTAGAAGTATTTATTAGCCAAATATAGCCTATTTTTTTATTTAAATTTTTATATAATTGCTGCTTTTGAAATTGTTTCTAGATATTTAAAAATTGGTTGTCTCTCAAAAGTATAATTTGGGGGGGGGGGAGATATATTCAGTTTCATTTAATATGATCATAAATTTAGTTTTATCCTCATTGATGGTCAGGCCCCTCTTCCCTCCAACTTTTTCAAGTGAGATACATGCCTCAACAATGGAGCATTTAGAGCACCCAATGATATCTATATCATTAGCAAAAGCCAGCAGTTGGATTGTTCTCTGCAGGATAGTCCTGCTTGTATTTAATTCAAAGTCTGTTGTGGCTTTCAGTATTTAGCCCTGAGAAATTTTAAAAATATTTCTTATGGAAAAATTCTGATAAAACGACCCCCCCCCCCCTAGATACAGATTCACATTGAGCAAATATAAGATTTCTTCAATAGAGCTTTGCTCTTACTTACTTACTCAGAAAAATATTTTTAATTTTTTCAAAAAAGAAATTGGTTAGTTCATTTTAGGATGTGAAAATATTTGGTATAAAATGAAAATTAGGATAAAAAATTCCATTTTTGGTAATTTATTTTGTTTTTTATATTATCTTTTATATTTATATTTAGAACTTGAGTGTTAGCATCATAGCAGCAAAATTTGAGCCACGTAAATTGTGCCATGAAATCAAACAAAAAGATGCTTGCATGTCTATTTGAAAAGGGGAGAGGGGACAACAAGCCAGATTTGGTAGAAAAAGGCATGATTGGTGTGGGAACATTAACACATAAATATCTTATATTTTTTCACACAGTAAAAACTTGACCACTGACAGAAATTTATGAAATTAATCAGAAAATATCTTAACGTTAAAAGGCCTTTAAGGCAGACATTTTCATTTTATATCAAGAGTCTAACTCTAATGAACAAAAATAATATAAAACTCATTAATTGTTGTCAAATCAATATCTGCTATGTGCACTTTTTGGAGATTTCAACTATTATGACAAATTTACCTACCAAATTAGTATAAAAAGACTGCTCCGTGACTAAGCATTATACGATGAACTAAAGTCGCTAAAAAATATATGCTACATGCATCAGCCAGAATATTGTTGAATAAAAATTAAAAGTCTCAAATCTCAAAGTTATACTTTTTGCATACAGCAGATATTGGTTTTACAATGATGATATCCTGGCAAAATAGCCACCAAAAACCATACATTTCCTTCACATTTTCTCACTGTTCCATAACTTATTGTGCATTCTTCCCAAAAATTGGGGCACATTTTAAACACTGAAGTAATATAAAGACTATTGGTAACGGACTTCGTAATTCTGAACCAGTCAAGAGATAAGAATTCTTGAACTGGCACTCTACACTTTGAATTTTAAGAGATTTATTTAAATAGAGCATCAATCCTATTACATGATGGGTCTGTAGTATAATCAGAATTCTAACCAATAATGTGATTACAGCAATGCTAACTGTGAGCTTGCTATGACGGTTCAGCTATAATGTCCACTTCACCAGCCCTAAAATTTCAGATCTTAATCATAAGGGTACAATGGTATCTCAATAATAAATTCAAATATCAATCAAAGAAGATTTATAGTTAAAATTCAAAATTTTTGGGTACTTATGTATTAACATCAGCACGGTAAAATTTGCACCTCAGGAATTGTATCATGATATCAAACATAACGATTTTTACATGTTCAATCAGGTTAGGTGAAAAATGGCACAATTAGTAAGGTGCAAATTTGGATGCATTGATGCTAATATGCAAGTATCAATTTCTAAGTTGCAATTAAAAATAAACTTTCAAACATTATCATTCAGTTATTCATAATATTCTTTTATTAACAAAAGACACCATATATTTCCATGTATACACCGAGAATTTTTGGACTTTTTAAAGTGAAAACAGATCTGTATATAAGTAAAAGGTCAACTTATATACAGATCTGTAAATCTTTGAAAACATGTAGTTTAGGAAATAAATAGTTAAACATTTCTGTAAGCCATGTAAAAGTGATTTTAATTTGGGTGTTTTGAATGGAACTTTTATTCTAAAAAAGAAACAAGTCACATAAATTCTTCAGTCAATGTCATACATTGAGTTTTTCAAATAGTCCATAAAATTCACATCTGTTCATTGGGAAGTCTGAATGTGAATGATCATCATGCAGGGAGTTTTCCTCCAGAGCACGAAGCAGAAATTGACAATCATGAGCTGTACACGAATTTCTCTTTTTGCTTCGTTTCCAAATAAGCTCACCCCAGATAATGTACAAGATGACAAATGAATGGAAAAAAAATGTGTTAGCATCAAATAGGATATCTAGAAATAAAACTACCATCATTGGCGTCTTACTTTACAACAATTTCACTGGAAAATATTCCACCCATTTTACCTGCTTAGCAACATCTTCACTCTTACTCAGAATGCTTGAAAATTAAAATAACTTTTGCTATTCGTCTCATTAAGTTCAGAATTTTGGGAAAATTTTGAAGAAAAATCAAATTTTTGACTAATATTCAGAAATATACGGTGAGCATAATCGGTACTTACGTATCATCACAAACTATTGGCGACAATGTATGAAATGCAGCACATGATTGTCAATTCTGCGCATACGACGCATAGAAAATCGGGGTTGCCAAATTGGCGATAATACAAAAGTACTGCAAAATCTTCTATATTTATCAAAATCAATCGAATATAAAGTCACACATACCATAACTTATAGAAAAATTAAGATCACTCCATTTGTCAAAAGCTTCCCAGAAATAAGAAGTTTTATCACCATCAGGAGTGGATAAAAACGAATCTCCTTGACGATATACGCAAACATCGATGTTACTGAGACGTTCAGCGTAAGTTTGAAACTGGAAAAAAATAGAACATTTTAATAAAGAATTAATTACATCAAACTACTACAAAAAATTTTCATCATACAATAAGTTAGAATGATAAATAATATTTTAAACAGTAGTTCGAAATTTTTTAAAAACTATGGAAGACAGAAATACACATACATGAAATGTATTTGTAGCTTTATGCGAAATTGGTTTGTTCTTCATGATGATATCTTTTCACAACTTTTAATTCACACAATAAAATTATTATATAACGATTACATTACTCATATAATTCACACACGGCACATTCAAACCACGTGAATAAATTTGTGTTTACAAATTTCCGAGCAGCTTTACGAAAAGTTAAACATACAGTTAATACGAAAATTGTCAATTTATATATTGACTAGCTGTTACCCGCCCACTTCCCTGGGTATTTCATGATGTTTTATAAATTTTTACTGCTTATATATATGTATAAATTATTGATATCTAAGTCCTAGCATTAAGAATTCGATTGAATTGAAAAATATACTTATACATGTAACTGTCACCTGTTGATAAAAAAAAAGGGCAGAACTCATCTAATTTGTATTTTCTAAAAATCTCTAAAATTGAAGCATAGAATGATGTTTGCTCTTTCGTAACTCAAAAACCAAGTGGATTCCCGCAAAACCAATTTTCGGTGGATCTCTACTCCGTAAATTGAACATGCAAGCAAAATTTCAAGTCTAAATGTAACAGAAAAAAGCAAAAGTTTTACTATAAATATCCCCGTAATCCGTTGAGAGCCGTTTTCCAAAATTACCGCTCTTAGCGGATTTCAATTCAACAAAAGAAAAATGCAAACCAATTTCATTATTATAGTCCTGTAGCTCGAAAAAAGTAATTTTTTTTGTCAATACGTCCCAGTAACCCCCTGCAACCCCCCAGAACTTGATTTGCTTAAAATTTATTCTTAGTGGATTCAACAAAAGAAACATGCTTAACAAATTTCAAGTATATGGGTCTAACAATTAAAAACAGGAATTTTTTTCTGTAACTCCTCTTGACCCCTCGCAAACATCTTTGGGTCAATTTTCATTTTACTCTTTGTTAGAGGAACTCTATTCCATGAAAGGAACATGCCTACCAATTTTCAAGCAGGATGATCAAGTAGTTTAAAAATGGAAATATTTATCGATTACGCCTCTTACCTCCCGAAATTAAACTTAGTAGTTGATATTCGCGAAACCCATTTTATAGCGGTTCTCTACTTTACGAAAGGAATATGCTTATCAAATATCAAGACTGCACGTCGAACAGTTTAAAAATGGGGATATTTGTTTAACGCCACTTGAGCCCCCGCAAAGCCACTTCTGGGTCTGTTTTCACAAAACCCATTTTGTAGTGGAATTGCACTCTATGAAAGGGCAATGAAGGGCTTAGCAAAATTTGAAGACTGTGCGTCCAATTAATTAAAAATGCAAAAAAAATTATCAATAACGCCCCTTGAACCCCCGCAACACCACCTAGGGGTCGATTTTCACAAAACACATTTTGCAGTGTATTTCTATCCTATGAGAGGAATCTGCTAACCAAATTTCAAGACTGTGAGTCTAATAGTTTAAAAAAAGAAATAATTATTTATATCTGCCCTTAACCCCCCGCAACACCCCTTGGGGGTCAATTTCTCCAAACCCGTTTTGTAGCGGATATTTACTCCATGAAAGAAACATTCCTACCAATTTTTCAAGCAGGTAGGTCAAATAGTTTAAAAAACGAAAGTATTTATCTCTTACGCCACTTATTCCCCTGCCACGCCACTTAGAGGTCTGTTTTCCCAAAACGTTCCTATAGCTGATCTCTACTCGATGAAAGAAAT
>BMAO01019607.1:0-12782 GCA_019973975.1 Trichonephila clavata | reverse complement strand
CAAACGAAAACTCATTAACTGCAATAATGAAATGGGACATTAATTATGCACAAAAAATAGGGAAAATCATTTTTTTTTAGAAATAAAAAAAACACTTAACGATCTCGAAGAATATATTTTTTGAATAAGAATACAAATAATAGTTTTCCTTTTCTTTTTGTTAAAAAAATTTTAACAAAAATTAAAGAGGAATCATATTTTTTTTTTTTTTTTTTTTTGCAATAATTTGATGAAAAATATATTTAAATACAATTAAGACTGCCTTTGTTCTTATGTTTGAGAAAAAGAAATCGAAGTAGAAAAATCATCCTCGTAAAAAAAAGTTCTTATTTAAAGATATAAACCGATTCTCTCTCTCAAAATTTATTGAACTTGAAAAAAAAACATGGTATTTTAACGTACAATTCATTTCTTCAATTCTTACTATTAGTTCACTCTCTCTATACATTTATATATACATATATCTATTCATCTTGTTCAAATTTTCAATCGTTAATAAAATGTATTTTAAAGCACTCAATTGAGCTGAAATTTTATATACACGATTATTTTAGATGACAAAACAGTAATTTATTATAATTAATAAAAATAAATTCATTAAAACTAATTATTTAAAGAATTACAAACACAGCCCCTTTAGCATCATGTTTGGCGATCACTTTGGCGACTTGTGTCAAAACTTGAAAAGGTTTTTTTCTCACATTTTAAAGCGCTCAATTTTTCTGAAATTTTCTATACACTATTGTTTTGGGTAACAATACGATAATTTAACTATAACTAATTAAAATTAATTGACTGAAATTAATTATTTAACGAATTACAGATACAGCCACGTTGGCTTCATTTTTAACGACTTGGGTCAAAACTTCAAAAGATTTTTTTTCCCCTCACGTTTCAAAGCATTCAGTTGATCTGAAACTTTATATACACGATTGTTTTGGATTACAATACGATACTTTAATGATAATGAATAAAACTAATTAACACTTAATGCTGTGATTCTGTCATATATATATACATATTTATATTAATATTAACTATTTAATAAAAAAGTAACTAAAATAATTTTTTTTTGATCTAACAATTAGTAGGAATTGACTTAAAAAAATTGTTTTTATAATACTTGTTTCAATTAAATTCCTTCTTTTCTGTCTATAATCGATACTACTTTTATTAATTTTCTTACATAAAACATTAAAAAGGAAAAATTAATATTTAACGCAATTTCTACGTTTTGAAAACTCAGAGAGTGAGTGAATGTTTATTTCGTACTATAAAACAACACGAAGGCTATTGGCGACGGACTTCGTACTTTTAACCATAGTCAAGTGACGAAGTCACTCCGATCTTCACACCACGCTAACCGAAAGACTTTGAGCCTCGACAGATTTAACGAGCATTAGTCCCTTTACACGGCGGGTCTTCAGAAGCCCCAGGGCTCGAACTCATGACACGCAAACAACGAGTCCATGACCAAAATATAATAGTGTATAATATTCACAGTATAGGATATAGAGCAGGATAGAACATAGTGTATAGCATTCACATAACTATACACTTGCCAACCATAAAAAAAACAATAACAATAAAAAAGAAAGCTACGACATTCCTATTTCTCCGTTAGAATTTTAATGACTTTGGTGAATAACAATACACAAACCGAATTACGTTCATTCAACAGCTAATGTGTATCCACGTACTAAAAAGAAACATGTTGGCCTATTTTTAAACATAACTACTTTGAATAAATCCAAATTAAACAGCAGAAAATCGTAAGAAATTTCTATGAGAAAATATACAAGTACCAAACCTTTCACAACTAAAATTGATTTGCTTGTTCTTCTAACCAAAATTGGTTATTCAGTACTCAAACAAGTATCCAAAATCGCAGTTATAATTCACTTCATTTAATAAATAAGAGACTATTGTCACATGCTTTTATTGAAATATTTCCCTAACACACTGACATACACGTCGAAAATCACTTACGAGGAGGGCGATAATCAGAAAAAAAGGTTACAAGCCGCAGTATTTGAAAACTACAAATTGTGGAGAAATTTTATTTCCCCAGACTGGAGACAAATGGAGCTACTTATTATACAGCTGGTTTTCGGGTAGGTAGAGAAAGTTCCCAGACGGCTCAGGATGAATGAAATGGCAAGATCTTAGGAAATTGGCCTCGTTCGGAAGTGCGGGTCGTGATTCGATTTTTATGGGCAAAGAATATGTCCATATCTGAGAGATCAGAGCTGAATGAGAAGACAACTCGTAGCGAAATGGTGCCTCTCTTTTCAATCAGGCAGACAGGATGTTGCAAACCGCAATATGGCAGGGAGTGGCCGGTCAAGTTCTTCAACGACATAAATCAACACGGCACGAATTAAAGAAATTATTTAAAATGAACGAGGGCTAACTCTGAATGAAATCTAGTCAGAGCTGGGCCTGAGCTATGGTAGCGTGCAGCATATCATTTCTGTTGTGCCACGGTATTTCAAGACAGTGCTGTGAAAACATCCACCAAGATCTGGCTCAATGTGAACAGGGACCTGATTTCTAAAAGGATAGGTTAAACAAGTTGATTCTGCGTTCTGATAAATGCCTAAATAGACTTGGTGATTGTGTTGAAATGTGATAGGCACGTATGCCTCTTAATTCCCTTTTGTATTTTCTGTCTATTGTTGATAAATATTTCTTTATTCGAATTGTACATTTTTTCCCATCAACCCTCGTATATTTACCTCTATGTTAAATTACATTCCTCCACTAGTACAAAAATATAAATATGGTTTTGCACTATTTGTCTCTATTGGCCCTTTGCTTATCATTTATACGAGTATTATTTAACATGAGTGACGTGATTTCCATTATGATGGTTCTTTACATTGAGACAAGTAGATTACTTTTAAAAAGCACTTTTGGATAATAGCGTGATTTGGTTGCTTACAAATCAATTTTAGCAATAAAATCTTTTTCTTTAGATTATTTCTACTACTTTTTTTCTCTCTTAAATTTTGTTCCAGTCTAGTGATATTGGGAAATAAATGGGACAGGTTAGCGACTTAAAACTTTTTCTAACTAACAATCTTAGCCCTAAGCTAAGATTGTTAGTTAGAAAAAAGTGTGTTTGATAACTGTGTGTGTGTACTACTATATTATATTATTTTGTCCAGTAATGTCTGAATTTTTTTTTATCTGTTTTGCTTTAAGCTTTAAGTTAAGTAGTAATTTAGATTTATTGTAACATGCACACATAAATATACTAATATTTTTACTACACATTTGTCCCTTTTTTCCAGTTTACCATTAAAAAAGCTTTCAAGTGTAACAAAAAAAATTTGGTTAATATTTATTTACAATAACATTTCAATCTATCATAACATACAAGAATGTAAATGTTTCAAATATAGTGAATTTATTCATGATCAATACCAAAACACTGTTACGATTAACTTACATCACTAACCTGATAATAATGTTAAAATTACATCAGAAAGTATATTTTAAGTTTATTTACTTAAATATATAGGATTTTAAACTGTTAAGGTATCCAACTACCATAAAATCACAGATACGGTAAAAAGTTGACAAAAAAAAATTTATGTTTAATTTTGTAGGCCATTACATTAACTTAATAAAAATATCAGTTTTAATTTTTTTTCGCTCCCAAAAGCGAAAGTTTCAACTATTTTAGTAAAAACAGATGCCACTTCTGGTTGGTAACTGCCGACCGGAAGTTGCATTTTGAAACTTAAACTAAATTTTTAACGGAGTGTCTTCCATTTTTTCATGATATTTTTTAATTGTGTATATTTTATTTAAACGCTACAAAAAAAAAAAAGATTCATTTATTATTTATTTTTAAACTTTGTCTTAAAATCTGGCGAATCCAGAATATCTGCTGTTTAATTTCGTATAATTGTTCAATCTTGATTCTTCCCATGGATTTTAACAGAAATCAGTCTGATTTTGGTTTTCTTGTTTGTTACAATTGCATTTAAACGTTTATATTCCTGCAATGGAAAACGGACGAAAGTTTCGTCAAAGAAAGAGAAAGTTTGCTAGAAATTACCACATTGCCCGAGAGAAAGTTAGTAAGGAAAGTGTTGATTCAGACAAAACAGGAAAAAGGATTGCCTCAATTAATGCTGACTCAAGAACTCTTTTAAGAAATAGAATTTCCGCCATCGGAATATAGATGTTGATATGTTATATTAAACCCAATGAATGTTAAATTAAAAACATTTATCGATGAAAAAGTTTAAATGTATACAACTTCATTAATCGATTCAACTATAATTAACATCCAGCTTAGAAAACTAAGCAAACACGCTGTAAATTCTTTGAAGAAAAGTTTAAAATTAATTTCTAACAAGATCAGTTCAAGAACACGTTCCTCAACTTTGAATTTAAAATACCTAGTAGGAAATAGCGAACGTATTCTACAGAATTTTTATGAACCGTCAATTTAATTAAAGGTAACAACGACAACATGAAATTTATTCAACGTTTCCGTATCTTAAAAAAATATGGATAAAAAGTTCATTAGAAGCCAAAGTGAGAAAGAAAATAAAAACATAACTGTGAGCTAAATTATTACACAAACATGCTCCAGGCTGAATTAATTATAAGACATGTATTTGAAGACCTTGTTATCGGGGCATAAAATTTCAGTAAAATAGATTTATTGTTTCAAATTTTAATAGCTTTTACTTGGGAATGATAATTGCGGAATGCATATAAAATGAAGTTTATGCGTTTTTAATAATGCTTTTGAAGTTTCGTTACACTGCATTAAAAAGAAATAAAATACTCATAATATGACATAAAACAGAATTAATTTAAAAGACTCTTGATGAAATTCATTGAGTTTGAAGAAATTTGCTAGCATGAATTTCTTTTTAAAAAAGAAAAATGTAGAAATTATTCACAAATTATTTCAAACTATTGACATGTCATTACGCATGCAATTCTAGGAACAATTTTATTAGTTTGTTAAAATAATGCCTTCCTATTAAGTGCTAATATTTCTCATCCGAAAATTTTTTTTATTTTATGACACCACAAAATCATATTTTTAAATAAAATATTTTAATCTTTCTCAATAAAAAAAGTTTGTTGTGATGCTGTAATCAATTTAATATGGTCACCAAATCGCCAAAAATGATGCCAACTTGGTTATACCGCCAATACTTAGCAAAGTTTCTCTTAAGACTCCATTATAATGTAAGGGACGGTAGAGTACTGCTCATCTGTAATGAACATTAAATATATTTACAAATACATACTTAAAGGATACGATAGAGTGAAGATAAAACTATACAATGGGGGTCGGTCCACCGTTAGGCGCACAGGGGGTAACCCCTCTCCCTAGTATATATAATTAATGAGGATAGAATTATATTACACACACACACGTATGAAAACCGATTTGTAACAATTACCTAGGAATTTGATGCATATATACCAATAGCGCACACAAAAATTTTTCAAGGGGGGGGGCATGTTCGAAAGTCCCCCAACTCGTATCATACTTCAAGACAAAACCAATTGATTCTTCTGACTTTATAAATTTTGTTAAAAACAGTAAAAAATAAATTATTCAGTTAATAATTAGCATTAATTAATAAAATAAATAGTTAATTACACGTACTTAATTAAATTTTACGTGTTACTTATGTCACCTGTCTGATGTAGTCAGATCGAGGCCCACGAAATTTTACGTTATATATATTAAGAATTATCATCAATCGAAAAAAACTCAAGGGCTTTGGGGGGGGGCCTGGACCTCTGGACACCCCCTTTGAGCGCGCCACTGATATATACATATGTCTTCAGATAAGATGGATGTATTGTAGACGTTTCAGCAATAAAAATGTTTGAAGCATTTTCTGTATCATTCAGAAAAGAAACATTTGTATAATGATGATTAATTTAGAAGGACATATATATATATTTTTTTTAACTCGTGAGATATTTACGTTGTTTAGATGCTGGAAATGTTTTCAATCACATGCATTAAATTTAATTATGGTTTTTAGCTTAACTGGAAAAGTCATAAAGGTAATTATTTTCTAGAATGTATAACGTTTCAGTGATACTTTTTAATTGCTAAAAAGAAAACCTGAGCTACTTTGTTGTAGTTTTTCCCAACTTCAAAAAGAAAATAGTTCAAATTAATTACTATGCTAGGCATCAAGAAACGTTAAATGTTGCTTGAAAAGCAACATTGTCACTGACATGTCAGCGGCATAAGGAGAATTTAAAAAATAATAATAAATAGAATCTAATTAGCACCTCATTATCACCTTATGAATCAAATTGAAACACCGCTGAAGAATTTTAAAACATTGTAGAAACGAGAATAAAACATCCAAAGGTATTATTATGTAGCAAACTAAAAGCGTAAGCGGAGAATATTTTTAATAATTATCAATTAGTTGTATTTTCTGTCAAAGGCATATCTAGCACTTAACACTAGAAATACTGAAACTTAGTATATACCTATATTGTGACTAAACAATTTTTTTACACATTAGTTAAAGTAAATTTTTAATATTTTTATATTATGTATGGTTATATAACACGTTATTAGTAAATATTAACATTAAAATATTTACTTCACTTGAAAAAAAATAATTTATGCATTATTATTTGTACATTTTATGCAAATGAAAGCAGAAATCTTTTTTATGTGTACATCTTCCGCAAACATACTTTTGACATTTTTTACATATATTATTTGTTTTGTTGTGGTGGCAATGTCGTACTTGACAAATTTTGCGTTTGTTAGAATGGGCAGCATTTGTTGATGTAGCAGTTATCTTTTGGGGTCTTCATGTTCTGAGGAATTTTTCTGTTTTGCAGTTCTGTATTCGGTGGAAAGCTGTTCTGCTAATTGAAACAAGAACACTTTTCGTTGTATTTGTATTCCTGTCGTTTCTTTGTAAAGGATCCAAGCATTTATAGCAGCCAAACCTAAAATATTGAAAAATATTTGGAAGGGCCATCTACGAGAAATAGCTTTTACTGCATATTTTCTGGCTATTTGATTCACACCAAATCAACTCCAAATTTTGTGCTGTTATAAAATTGAATTGATTCTGGTAAAAAAAAATTTTATTACTTTCATCGATTTTCATAAATTTATGCTTAGAACTTAAAACAGCTACTCTTTTATTTGTGATTTGCATTTATATGTTGAAAAAATTCCATTTTCCTGATTTATATAGCAGAGTGGAAAAACGAGGCATGTTATGTTTCGTTTGTTTGGCTGCTTTGGGTAGTTCTCTTTTGTTTCATCTTATAGTTTCAACTAGAGTTGTTTTTTTTTTTTGGTAAATAATTTTGTCGCGAGTGACATGCTAGCGAAAAAGTTATCGGTCGTAATATTCCTTCTACAGCTTGTATATGGCCCGACAAGTTTCAGAACAAAGTGTTCCCTGAGAAGCATTGACGATGGTCGTGTTGTTCATCTTTCCCTAAATAAGAAAAACCATTCAAAACATATTTGCTACTAAAAATATGAAAAGCCAGAATTAACTGCCAAATTTGTAGGGTTTATTAGGCATACGCTGTGTAAACCTGCACCTGGTTTTTTACGGAAAAAATTGCTCGTCAACTGTTATATTTTGCCCTGGTTGACAGCAAGCTTGACTATTTTCAATGAAATTTTGACTATCTTCAATGAAGTCCCATATTTCTGAAACCAAGGCAAATTTATTTGTTTGTAGGCGCCTACTTCTTTAAGTTCTTTTGTCAAAACGAATAAATCATAAGATTTGCTTAAACTTTTCACTGGATATAATTTTTCTATAAAATTCGAAACCCCCCTTTGTTGGCCCTCTTGCATATAAGTACTAAATGTTGACAGCTAAGCCTTTGCAGACGCGGCAAATCCCCAAGTGTGAGAGCCATTTCATTATTGGTACCATCTGGTGACGGTTCCCGTTGACAAGTTTTTGACGCTTTAATTAATTATTTTTCCGAGAGTACCAGATTCACTCAGTTATGTTTCTTAGAATCTGGTTTCTATCTTTTAGCTTTGTTGGTTGTATAATTTTGTCTTGTCATTTTTTCCATTTTATTATACTGTATAAATGTATAAAAAATAGTTATAAACCTAAGATAACTAGTCAAGAAAATAAAAAGTATTAGCCACAGTAGTACTATAGCAAACTCCTAGCCATAGGAACCAGGATTGCAGGTTAAACAAAGTTTTGTGGCTAGCCAACCTTCACCTGTATTTGCCAATACTCTGGACCATAGGGAAAGTAAGGAATATCAAGAGAAGTTTAACTATTACAAATAAAATCACAATG
Source organism: Trichonephila clavata (assembly GCA_019973975.1). Classification (NCBI taxonomy): domain Eukaryota; kingdom Metazoa; phylum Arthropoda; class Arachnida; order Araneae; family Nephilidae; genus Trichonephila; species Trichonephila clavata. The sequence continues at coordinate 4,464 of BMAO01019607.1, read as the reverse complement.
CATTGATATAAAACAATAAAATTATAGCCTATAATAATTACTAGTATATGTTAAAATCAATGCTAAAAAAGCTAGATGAAAAAACTTACTACGTGAGTACAGCAAAAGCCATTTTTCCCGCGCGATAGAAAGGAGTATATCAGTAACGAATAAAATTAATAAATTATGATAAAATAATATATATACATATATATGATTCCACAGATAGTATTTTATAGTAAATATTTACATACACCTTGAGAGAATACAGAATCATAATGCACTACACCTAAAAACAATACCCATTGTTCTTTTCACTCCCTTAAGAAGTTTAACTGAGGGTGGCCGTTGATATCAATGGCGTGTGTCTACTCTTCTTTCAAATAAATTGTATGTTTGACTAGTTGTTTCTGAGCAATTCCTTGACCGAATTACTTTATACATGAGTGAAACTAAACGAACCGAATCCGGAAAAGCCCAAGTCAAATAAAAAAGGATTTCCTCTATAAATTGAGTTTTCCCTTGCACCCAATAGGGCCTCTTTGTACACACGGTTTAGAACACTTTTTCTACCGGTTGAAGAATGGATGCTTCAATAGCAAAATTAAATGGGAAAAAATGAAAGAGGTTGATTAAACATTTTTGATTGATTAATTTTTTTTTGGATGAATGATCCAATATAACCTTGTTATTTATTTCTGATTAAAAATAATACAAGTAATATTAAAAAAATTTTAAGTCAATTCTTGCTTTGAATAGATGAATAGGAAGTATTTTATTGATGATTGAAAATTTGAACAAGATATATATATATATATATCTATATATAAAGGGAGACAGTAGGGAGTATAGTAGGAATTAAAAAAAGAGAGCATGATTTGTTTGCATTGTTGTAACTATGTACACCCGGTTTAGCAAGTTTGGCTACAAAACCGGTTTTCGACACCAACTTTTGCCATTGTTTTAGCAGTTATACTGCTACAACAATGGAGACAAATATAAGTTCACGTCGAAAACAATTAGTTTAATTTAATTAGTTAACCGGTAATTAATGAATTAATATTTGAAAAAACTGTATTGACATCTAGTGCCATCCACTACAAATTTAGAAAAGTTTATTTGAACTTGTGATCGGATGAATAGAAAGTATATAACTAACAATTGAAAATTTTAACAAGGTAAATATGTATATAAATAAATCTATAGAGTGAGCTAATAGTAGGAATTGAAAGAAAGGAGTCATTATTTTCATTAATACATAATTTTGGGCTTTTTTTATGTGAATTAGTGTTTGATATTTTTATTGGGTAATTTTGGTAGTAAATTTTTTAACAAGTTTTTTTTTTTAATTAAATTGTTTTTTCTGTGATTTCTATCGAAAAAAAATTCTGTTGCCCATTAATAATATTTACTTAATTTAAAATTTCCATTTAAGATAAGTGGAAATTTTTGTGGAAAGTGGAATTTTGTGGAATTTTTGTTAAAACCTATTTTTGTATGAAAGATGCAATAAGGAATTTAGAGATAATATTTTTGAAAGAAGATTTAGATAATTTGAAGAATTTTAAAAGTCGAAAATACTCATATATAAAACGTCATTTAAAAACTTCATGACGAATAGCTTCGCAAAAACAATTACTATTTAGATATGTAAAGCGAAGATTTAATTTTTTTAGAAAAAAATAAAATAAACAAATAGTTGAAAATAAAAAAAAACACTTAACAAAACTACAAATTAAAAAAAAAGCGATATTCTTAAATGAAAAAAAAAAGACGTTTTCCATTAGAATAGCAACATTAACAAAAATTTAAAATTTGCATCGAATACATTATAAAGGGGGGAAAAACTGGAGAAGCACTTCTTGGTTTAAATTAATTAATTTCAAACTAATTATTCCAATTAAAAGAAAGAAAAAAATTGTGGAGTTAAAAATAACTGAAGAAAATTTTTAATTAAAGCTAACTAAATAATACAAATTAAAGCATAAATATTAAATGACTGCAAATTATAACATAACATAAATATATTTAAAAATCATTTTCTATATGTTCATCAGGATAATAAATATTTAATTAAAATATAGTTAAATTATTTCAAATCTCGTACCTTTTTGACCAAATAAAAAATATATAATTTTAATTTTATCATTCTTTACTCAGAAAAAAAATCAGTAACGATATTAATAAATTAAAAACGTAATTAATAAGATTTATACTTTGTTTCAAATTTGGAAATTAAAAAAAAATCGAATAATATATTTTAAATTGAAATAAAATAATGCGTATTTCACAAAAGGACCATTATATGAAAGTCTTTGTCTATTTTAAAACTATTAAAACACTTCGCTTTTTCGCATGTCTTTATCAGGCAATACAAAAAATACTTTAAATTATTGCTTGACAAGAATTTCGAGATAATATTAGTACGTAATTAGAACAATAAAAATGCTCTCTATTCAAAAACATTCTTAAAAAAATTAAATCAGCTTTATATATGTTAATGAGGTAAATCTTTGGAAACCTATACAGCAGTGCTTCCCAAAACTATCGGCCTCCAAAAACTTTTTTTTTTTACTTTGCAGCCCGCCAAGACGGTCAGAAAACAAAATAGACAGAAAATGTTCTCTGTATTTGCCATAAAATTTGGCGTATAACCCGCACGTATACTTTCAAGCTGCATTTTTTAAATTTGTAAGCATATTCGCCTTTTAACGCGCATCCTCTTTTTTACGAAGAAACCTGAAAAGACATATATGAAGGTCTTATGTTATAAAGTTATTTACGATAGAGGTACTGTATCGAACACATGAAGGTCGGCGGTACAGGGATGAGATTTTTGCACCCTATGCCAGACTTTTCCGCTTAGCATATGGACCAAAAGTCATTTTTATGGGTTATAACACATGCCCACACAGGGCTAAGTTGGTGGACAAATATAAGGTCGACCAAAAAGTTCTGTCCGTTCCGGTTACAATCAGTTTCAAAAAGTATGCGCATATTCATTTGACGCATATTTAGCCCTATCTTTGTATCTCTAAATGTCTACATACTGATCTAGCAAATGAACTAAAACATAGATGATCCATGCTAGTATTAAGTGAGATGGGATCGTTTACCCATGGCTATTGATGAAGTGCATTTACCCCTCTGTATTTTGTACGCATTCCAACAAGGAAGAAATGCTGCAGAAGCGTGTAAAGTTTATTGAAAGTATTTGGTGAAGGCAAAGTTTCTAATAGAACATGCAGAAGAAGGTTCGAAAAATTTCAAGTAGGTGATTTCGACCTTTCTGATAAGTCCCTGCTCTGGTCGACCATCTTTGATCGACGACGATGCTGTCAAGATCATGTTTGAGCAAAATTCTTTTTTGACAACATCGGAGATTGCAGATAGGTTTAATACAACTCAACAAACTATTTCGGATCATATTCGGAAACTAGGGTTCGTGTGGAAGTATTCAAGATGGGTATCACATAAGTTAAGTGAGAAGAATTTGAATGATCAAATCATCATATCCACATCACTGCTTGCACGCAACAAAATCAAACCCTTCTTGGACAGGAGCATAACTGGGGATGAAACATGGATTACCTATGAAAATATCATAAGGAAAAGGTATATTGTGAAACCCGGAAACCTGCCCTTCCACTTCTAAACCGAAATTGAGCCTGGACAAGAGAATACTGTGTATTAGGTGGGGCATTCGAGCACCAATACATTTTGAGCTATTGAAACCAAACAAAAGGCTAAATTCGGAGAGGTACTGTCAGCAATTGGATAAATTAAAAACAGCACTCCCAGAAAAGAGACTGGCGACGTTCAATAGGAAGGACACCATACTGTTTCATAACAATGCCAGGCCACATGCTGCTTTGGGGACTCGTCAAAAAGTCGCAGAGCTAGGTTAAGAAATTATGTCGCATCCACCATACTCCCCAGACCTAGCACCTTCCGATTATCACTTGTTTCTGCCCTTACAAAATATTTGAAGGGCAAAAAATTCACGAACGAAGAAGATACCAGACAAGCACTGGTTTCAATTTTTGGCCTCTAGAGATAAGACATTTTTTAAAAATGGATATACAAATTGCCATCACACAGGCAAGAAGTAATATATAATGAGGGTAATTATATTATTCAATGAAGTTTATTCAAGGTATGAAAAATTTATTCTTTTGTTTTATTCTAAAAACGGACAGAACTTTCCGGTAGACCTAATACTTCCAATCAGAGTGGTCTGCGAAGACCTCTGACCTAATCCCATCAAACACGTGTGGAACATCCTTGGACGCTCAATTGCAGCTCCAAGACCAGCTCTAACGACCATCGATGAGCCCAAGAGTGCTTTGTTGTAAGAGTGGGTGCGGTTGCCATAGAGGTTGATAAAAACCATGGAAAACTGTATGAAATACCGATGGGACTTGTGTAGCTGTAAGAGGTGATCATATACCCTATTAGACAAGTTTTTCTTTGACTGACAAGTTG
>BMAO01019606.1:0-18721 GCA_019973975.1 Trichonephila clavata | reverse complement strand
TCCTTAAACGCCCTGAAGAAGACTCGCTTGTCGATACATTGCGTATCTTCTATGAGGACAAGCAGTCTTTTAGAAGGCCGGCATTTATGCTGGCATCTTTGCGGGGCCGGCAAACGGGACCTTCTCATGTGTCGCTGACGGATCGACAATTTCTGTTACTGAGCTGGTGCATCGTTATCTCCTGAGTTAGAAAGAGGAGGGGTTTTTGTATAACTAGTATAGCCGGCAAGTTTCCAGTGTTTCAACAATATGATGGACAATACTACCCTATGCAGGAATCACACACTTCCGGAAACACCGTAAAAGTTTGCAGGCACGACCATAATCTTGGTTGTCCTTCTGCCCTCTCAAATGGGAAAATGTTAAAGAGTCAGTTAAATGTTTAACCTCCCCCCCCCCTCGGTTTCCCATTTTACTTAGCATCGACAAAAGTCAAATTCTCATCTTAGATAATGTAGCACTTATAGTGTTGCATAAGAAAATGAAATTCTCATGAAAAATGCAAGGAGGGGAAAAAACATGGAAAAGCCCCGACAGTAAGGAGTAAAATCGAAGTGCCAATTATAAGAAAAACGTCAAAAATAGAAAGTTGTAAAGTATATATCAGCCAGCGATACAAGTGGCACATTTCCAATACTAAAATTACAAAAGAAATTTATTTGACTCCTTTTGCGTTGAAAACTAAAAAATTTCTGATGAAAAGTTTAGTAATTATAATTCTTTCTGAATATTTATATGGAGTTAAAAAAAGAAAACAATACTTTTAAAAAAAAAACATTTTATATTTCAGTCTAAGCCTGAGAATCAAGTGTAATGAATTCAGTCTCTTGTATCTGAAGTCAATGGAGAATCCCAGTATGTTGGATTTAAATTCACAAAAAATTATTATAAATATACGTAAATCTATTTAACATTAAAGATGGATTTGTGTTTGATCTGTATAGAAAAACAAACTATTGATGAGTTTTATTGAAATTCAATTAAAATATTCTTTACTATCTAGACTGAAATAAAAGCTTTGTCCGAAATCATAAAATTAAGATGTCCATCTTAATAAACATATTTTGTTGATATTTTTTTTCAATAATATTTGTTTTTCATTTTCTTGTTAATTAGTGTTGCAAAGTGATAGTAAAAATTTTCCAGCTTTTTTTTCCAGCAGTCTCTGATAGCGAGTTTGGCCGCGGTAGCCAAGTGGTCAAGGTATCGGAACATGGCTCGATCTCATGGCATACCTGCCATGAGTTCGAGCCTAGTACCACGAAAGACCGCCGTGTAGGGGAGCAATGCACGTTAAATCTGTCGAGAGTTCAAACGTCCTCCCGTTGGTGTGGTAGTTAGGAGAGGGGGTGCCAGCTCAGGTGCCGTCTTCGTCACTTGACCGTGGTTCAAAATGACGAGGTCCGTCACCAAAAGCCCTCGTGTAGCTGAACAGAGTGACGTTAATATTCACTCACTCACTGATAGCGAATTTTTTCTCTTTGTGAAGCTCCAATTATTCTTACATAAAAAAATTTAAGAATGAAATAAATTTGACATTTTTAATTAATTTGACAATTGCCTAAAATTATTGCAAATTTTAATGCATCTTTCGCTACAGGCAATACATTCAAAAAAATTGAAATAAACCATTTAAAATATATTTAAATAATTAAAAAGTTTGAATGTATTAATTTTAAAAATAAATTTTAGAAAATATATAGCACACTAATGCGTATTTCTGGCGGTAGTTTTTTTTAAAAAAAAAGAAAGAAAGCTATAGAAATTTTTAGAAATATTCCCCAAATTTCAATCGGACAGATAGTTGCATTTTTAAGAATAGCATTAAAATTACGTTTGTACTTGCATAAATGAATTTTGAAAAACGGAATGCAAAGGATAAAACATTTGAATTTGATTCTTTTCTCCCATAGTGAATGTGGTGTTGAGTGGCATTAGAAGAATGATATACCATCTTTCGTCATCGTCTTCCCATCAAAACAATTTACAGAGTTAACATTTCCAATAACTAAATATTGATTAACATATTTTAAATTTGAAACAAGTCTGAAAAATATAAATAAAATTATTCAAGAAAGTAGTTAGTTTTAGAACTGCAATAGTAAATAAGATGATCAAGTGAATCTACTAAAAATTTGACATATTTTGATATTAAGGGAGGGGGGGGGGACTAGGAAAAATTGAGCGATAAAAATATTCTTCCTTTTTCTTTTTTATAAAACATATCTTCAAAATAACCAAAACCTGCTTATAACAATTGACAATCCGTGTGTAATTCAATTTAAGTGAGCTATTGAAGGAAAACCAACTAAAAGAAGGTAAAAAATTGTATTAATCTTTCCCAGAAAAAGTTCCAAAATTTAAAAAAATGAAGAAAAGTATAAATTTTTTTCACTAAAATAAAATTTTTAGTAAAAAATCTTATTATTTTTTTTAGTATTTTATTTGCAGATTTGTATAAATCAAATATTGATTTTTACCTTAAAAGTTATTATATGAAGTAATCAAAAATAGTTTCATTGTAAAAATATTGTATAAAAAATAATATAAATAAAGAATATATAAAATATACAGCATGTAATAAATAAAGAAGATAAGAGAAAAAAACTTTAAAAAATTAAACTTTTTCAATACTATTTTCTCAAATTTCTATAATTTTTAATTTTACATTAAAGTAACAAAAATTACTTAATTTCAAAAAATATCATGTGTCCCAAAAGAAAATTGGAATTTTTACTTTTAAAAGGAATTATATATATAAAAATAAGGAACTGTGTTTTTATGGCGTTTAATATGCATAAAAAATTTCTATTTTAATTTCTTCAAACACTAAAAATATTATCCTAAGAATCTTTAAAAATTTATTATGCAAAATAAGCTCAAAACTGACATTAAAAATTCATTTCTTTTTATGCATTTATTCTCTTTAAAAAATGTAATTATATTTGGACTATATTATATCTTGCGGAAGAACTGAATTCCACCACTTATTTCTAGTTCTAAATTACTTCGTGTTGCGTTAACTCTGTGACGTAGCCAGAAGTAAGAGATAGTGACAGATAAAAGGAACAAACAAGGCCGGACGTGTAATGCGCAATTTCGTTGGCAGCACCTATTCCTATAATCTACAAACAAGGATGGGTTACTTTGATATTTTTGGCCTCTTTTTGAAAATCGCCAAGTTCATCGTTGGCTTAATTGAACCTACTAAAATCATTATTGCTATAGCGCTCGTGCTGAAAGGTTCGTATATAAAATTCTAGCGGGGAGATTTATTGATTAGGTATTTTATAACTTTGAATTATAATGTTTGATTGTTACATTTTTTTGCAGTTTTTATATTGTATCAATTTCCTGTTAAGTTTTCCATCATTTTAACATATTTGCTGATTTATGGAATTTCTAACTTATGTGAACAACTAAAAACTTTGATTCATAATTTTGAATTATTATTATTTTACTCTTTTTATATTGTATTTTTATTTTATTTTGTGCTTTGATTTGATGTAATTAACATTTTCCGTTCATCGACTTTCTAGCTTCTGCCGTGTAAAAGCTCGATTCTCCAATCACGTGAATGTAAAAATTTTATGCTTTGATTATTTATAATGTTTTAATAATACGTTTTAAAATTTCCAGGTATTTACTATTGTAGTAGATTCATTATTTTTTTAGTTCCTGCTGGGTGATTGCCCACTTGGCGGATCTCGTGAGTGTAAAACTTTTTCTTGTCGTTAAATCGAAAGTTCTATTGATTGTTATGAAAAATTAGCGTAAATATATGAGGTAAATTGTTTGGCTAAATTTTTAAATGATTGTGAGAATAATAATAGAAAATACAAATTTTCTGGAGGTGTTCTTGTAAAAGAAGGGTGCCCTGCTAGGATCCAACCAAAGGTAATAATGCTATTCTTAATAAGAAAATACATTTATTTAATTAAAGTAAGAAAAAAATCATTATTGGAATGTATTATCTATTGCAAAAATTTTTATACGAATCACATGTAAAGATCTACACAATATGTTTAGATTTAACTTTCCCTTAACCTTTTCCATATCATGAGTGAAATTGTAGATTTAGATATTTAACACATTTGCTAACATGTGAAGCTTCCTAGACATATAAAAGAAAAACTAGTTGTATAGAAATATCAAAGATTCTGTATTCCAATTATTAATGGAATATCTTGGTAGAATCACTCTTTATAAAGACTATTAAGGGATCAGTATAATATATTTTTCAAAGCATAATCAAGCATTTCAACTGGTTTATAAAACTTGTATAGAGTTCATTAAAGCTAATCTTGAAATGGGTATTGAAAAATCTTCAGTATTAGAATATGTATTCGGTTAATAGAAGTTTAATTGTACTTGACTAATAAGGAATGCTTTACTCTGTTGCTCATGTTATTACTAATAAATTAAATACAGGAAATATGTATTGTGTTTCAACATTCAGGGAGAAAGGGTGCCCAGTTAAAAATTAATTGCATGGAACAGCTTTAGTATCGCCCACCCATCCAATTTGGCGCAAATGTATTGAGCAAATGTTCCAATTGCATTACGGCCAATGATGACCAAACAGTTTCACATGCTTTTAAAACATATTTCGGAATAGTGTTTGGCTTTGCAATTGGCACCTTCAATGCACTTGGAAGAAATGGTTAAATGATCTTGTTTTCCAATTTTGAAATGCGAAGGGAAATTTCTCTAGTAGCTCTTTTGGAAGGAATAAGTTCAATAAGATGTAAACAAATAATGGAAAATTTTAAAATTGCATCGACTGATAAAAAGCCTGCTTTCAATAAATATTTTGATGATAATTATTGTAATTCAGCCTACTAATAGTATAAGTCACGTCATCTACTTCTGCATGCCAATACTGATAAAAATATATATTGTTAATCTTTTCACAGTACATGAATGTCCAATTATTTTAAAATGAAAATTTAACTCTCAAGCAGATAGTTTGTGGAAAATACAGCATGACACATATTTAGCACATTATAGAATTTTAAATGATACTCTCCCCAGTTTATATCCTCACAACCTATTTCCATTTCAAAATGAATTAAAAATTCCTGAAAGATATTTATGACCAGGCAACAAATTCTTGGTTTGTAAAATTGCAGACTAATGGAGATGTATTTTATGTAGTTAAAAAGATTATGGAAGCATTTCAGAAAGAGGTTGTGTGTGTGATCAATGCCATTACAGGTGTGTAAAATTATCATGTTCAGCTTGGTATACATGTGAATGCTCAGATAATCATGCACCATGTAAACATATTAAAGTTCATTCTTAAATTGTTTGAGAGATTCCATGTTGTTGAAAATGTTGAATATACTTCTTTCCATATCTCAGATAGAAAGTGTGGCGTGGGGTCTTCCGTCAAAGAAATATGTAATGACATAAGAAAAACCAGGAAACTGAACTTCTATTTGTAGTATTGAATTGTTTTTTGCAAGGTAAAATAGTTCAGGAACAATTGTCTCAACATGCAATTCAGTAAAAGAAAGGTAAAAAGTAATTACTAAAGAATTATTTACCTGATCCTCATGTACCTACCTCCCAATCAGCATTTAAACTAGCAGTAAATATTTAAGCCAACTATTAGGGATTTAAAAATAAAAAGAAAAACTCTGGGATGTTCTTTTTTTAGTTGTCAAGAAAGAAAACATTCAAGCTCAGTCTAGTCAGCATTACTCAATTCAAAAACTATTTGCAAAAAAACTTAACTGTATCTTTAACACCTGATATATGCTTGTAGTGTTGTTTTATGTTTTCCAAGACATTTAGCTATGTTTTTATGGGGTAAAGTTGTATATTTTTATATCAGATGAGGAGGTAAGTAATTATCAAAAATAACCAAATTTTTGTCACAAATGGCTTTATGACAGTATATTAGAAGCATATAATTTAAAAATCATGCAGGATAGAGATTCCATTGCAGTTGAATGTTACCACACAAATTTTGGAAAGTGATGGGAATATGGTAATTTTTTATATCATTCATTCTTAATAAAATTTTAGGCAAAAAAATTGATTTATACTTTTGGAACATATAAATTTAGAAAATACATGTATACTTTTTGCAGGTAAGTGTTTAAATATAAAATATATAGAATCAGGTGATGTTAATGCTTGCTATCAATACAAGCAAAAGTATATACTAAAGTAAGTAATATGTTTTAACTTATGTGTAAACAATTCTTTATAATAACTGATTCATCATTTCGATAATATTTGTGCTATTTGTTATACAGGAATAGACCTTGAAAATTTGCCTTGCCTATTTAGAAACAGGTATTTCATCCATATGTTATATTTCATGGGCGATGAGGAAATTGGTAGTGAAAGTAATGATATAATGTGATTGCCTTTTTTATGGTATAGATGTACTAATAAGGATTTATTTTTATTTTTTGTCCAGTAATGGACCAGTTTTTGATATACTATTTGTTTTATAAATACTTTAAATAGTTAAAGTTTTTCAGGTTCCTTTATATGTGTTCTGTGTATCAACCAGAGATGAATGAAGTAAATATTCTTACATCACTGAGAGTCTTGAATGACTTTTTGATCTTAAAGAGTGCTAGATGGGATTTTCAGCTGTGGTGACATATACATTATAATTGCATCACAGTTGAGAAAGACTTTCTAAAGCATTAAAGATTGTGTAGTGTAATTAATTAGTAAGTAATATTTATATGATGGGAAATGCAATATAAGTTAATATTTTATTTAGTTTTAAAAGCAATCAATTGTCTACTTTTTTTAAGACTGTCAACAATATTAGTTACACAACACTTTTTAATACAGTAGGTATAATTCAAAACCATTTGAAAAATACAATGGTTTGTGCAGTAAAGTAGCTTAAAAGGTGGGCATTCAGTCTTATGTCAAAGCGGTACAAGTAATAAATTTTTCTTAAATCAAAAAACCTTGTATAGTTGATTTTTCATAATTTTTACAAGTTCCATAAGTAAACAATCATTAGTTGCATAGTTATTTATATTAAAATTTTAACATTTACATGCAACATAAATACATTTAAGAAAAAAAACGTTTAACAGTACATGTTTTGTAAAGAAAATTGGGAAACTGTATTTCTTTTTTTAAAAAAAGGTATAAAGTATTCATTCAGTTTTGAAATCCTAGAAATATTATGCAAGTCAATTATTTCTTTGCTACTTTCCATTATAAATGATTCTGTTGTAGCTAAGTTCATCAAAATCGTTTCCTTCAACCACATAAATTATACTAGAATCCTAAGAGGGTTTTCAGACAAAAATATAACTTAGTTCTTGGTTTTGCTAGTTATTTTTATAATGCTTGATACTCAGCTTAACAAATATTAATTTTTTTAAATACTATTAATACTTCAATATTTTCGCGATTTATACTTTTGTATTACTATTTAAAAAATAATTTTCCGGATGTGCTAACTTTTGAAGACTTTCAGAAATATATAAAACCTGCAGCTAATTGATGAATTGAGGCTTCACATAACAAATAGCGATCTTACATCGATAGATTAAATCAGTCGCATTAAAATAGAAAGATAGCTTTTTATTGGACCTCGTAAAAAAGTTTGTTAATGTCTCTGTCTCAATTGCTACTATTACTCTTATTCAAACTTGCATAAAGACTTCTATTTTTCTTTGGTGATCTTTTTGACAATCACATCGTTCTGATTTTTAAAAAAATGCATTAAAATAATTTTATATTATTATACTAATATTTTATTTTACTAAAAGGATGAAATTCCGTAGAACTATTAGTCTTGGGAGGGTTTTATTTGAAATTAAAGAAGATATTGCTGCAAAATAAAAGATTCGCAATAATATACTTTAGTATTCTAATGATATATTTCAATTATTGTGAGATGAATGAAAGAAATGCATTTATTAATTTCAGTAATGAAACATATGTAAAACGAAATACAAAACAGGCTCGGATGTGTGTAACAAGAAAAAATTTGCTTGATAGTAAATTGAGAGAAACTCAGGAACGATCACAACAATCTCATATTAGAAAGAGCTGTACATTTTTTAATAAATTCTGACGGGATTTAATAAAAATTTTGGAAAGGCAGGGCATGTTTTTCAAAGATTTGTCTGATGATTATAAAAAAGAATTCAAACAACACCTTATTTATTAAAATTTATCCGATAAATATCTCCGAAATTTCGGGGTTTTTTTTAATATTTAACTATTGGATTCAGTTTATTGATCAGCAATAAAATAAAGAAATGTTGAAAAAATTTGCTTAGTATAAAAAATGCATAAAATAACAATTGAATACCATGAAATTAGTAAAATTAGAAACCTGTGTTGCTCCATGACCCAATCGATCAATTTAAAACATTGTCAGCATATATATATACCTGATAAGGTTTGGGCTAAAAAAACAAATTAAAAACTTCCTTACTGATATCACTATGCACCCTAAGCTTAACATTTATAAAAACAAAATATAGACCTTTATAAATCGTTTCTAGGTTTAAAAAGAAGGGGGGGGGGACATTGTTTTAGCGAAATGATTTTATGTTCATTGCAACAATATGCGTATAATATTAATTGGATAATTCCAAATGAGTTAAAATGGCTAATAATTCTATTAGGGATGTTTAAATCACCTAAACCTTGAAGTAAACCGCTTTTCAAGATTTGGCTGTGAAATAAGCAATTATGTGCTGCCGCCCCTGATTTAGGGGTGCGAGATTCCAAAGATGAAAGGCGGAGACAGAAAGTCTGATTGCCTTCTTCTCGGAAAAGGGAATGATTTACTTTTGACATTTATTGGAGGCATCTGGTCAAAGTGGTTCAACAGTATCGGGGCTTAGAGAGGTGTGGTCTGAAAGACTACCGCGTGACATAGATCTATAGTTATACTGAGAACAGCAATATTTTCTTCCTCAATTGATTTATCTGTAAAACAGTTGAAATGATTAAAGATAAAAAAATTTCCTACACATCATAAGGGGAAAATCAGATACATAAACGAAGCAAAGTTTTTATAAGAATGTAAATACGCATTAAAAATAGATCTATCATAAAATAATTTGAATCAAATATAAGCTGAAATTAACTATGCAATTATAAAGAAAAACGTCGGAATTTAGTGAAGAAATTTCTATGTAAAGTTCAAAAAGTATTTTTCATGTTTTTTCCTGCGTTCACATAAAATTGAATAAGCGAAATATTTTATAAAGCTTTGCAATAAAATTCCATGTGTAAGAATATTAACAATTGTTAAATACAGTTAGATCATTTTTACAAGTGGTAAAAATACAGCAAAATTGCATTTCATATAATACATCAATATCTTTTTATAATCCTAAGAAAAACTTTTCTTATTAATATATAAAAAATTATTTAACGTATGTTCAAATTTTGAAACGCTAGCAAGTAGTAAATCATTTGAAAAATGTTTCGGATGGTACCAAGTAATGAGATACGCACAATATTATTTATAAGTTCTAAAAAACATGTCTACTTTGCTAGAAGGGTTAGCTATCCAAAATATAAATATTATGAAGTACAGACAATTGCACAGGAAAATCAAACATATACAATAACATAAAAATTTTCATGAAACTAGTTTAGCTGTTAATATTTTTGTTTTTTAATCTTTTTTTTTTTAAAAAAAATACGTATATTTCCGAATACGGTGAAAATTGTTTAACACGAAACTGATTATTTTGGAAATGAAATATTTTTTCGTGTTAAAGGATATAGTAAAAAAACAAACATATTTCACCAAAATTAAGTTTATTAGAGTACATTTTATTTATATAGATCTAAATATTCATGTATCTAATAAAAATCAATGAAACAAAAACATTCATAAGAACTTAATGAAATTTATTGCAAAATTTTAAATTTTTTGAAAAACAAAACATTTATTGAGTTTTGGGAAAATAATCTGATGAAAAAAATTTACTAGTTAACAATGGCGTTACGTAGAATATTAGGGCCTCCATGCAAAATCAGATTTTGGGCCCCAAGCCATATCTTACAAAGAATTGCAAAACCGTAACACACTGGGCTCCCCCCCCCCCACACACACACGTTGCGGGAGCGTACATTACGCCACTGATATCAAACATCGTTTTGCTTAGAAATCTAGCAAATCTTTCAATTTTGAATTTCTTTGGTAATCTTTCTTCACGAGATACAAATACTATAGGCCCAGACCTAGTTAGAGTCTGATAAATTAAGGCCTTTTTGCAGAAGTGGATTAAGCGGCTGGATGGCCGCCAGGGGCTCTAAACTTGAGCAATTCTTACCACAAGATTTGTACAATTTATACGCACAGAAGGCTTCACACACAGCACATTTATACATCTTTATATTTAGTACAGTAAGCAGGGATGTCTTTAGACTTCTTGGGGCCCTGGGCCCTTTCGCAAAAGTAGACCCTGAGCCTCTGCACAAATGTAGGCCCCAACTATGACGCATAAAAGTAAACAGTGCGTAGCATACGTTGTCAAATATTCGTACAAATCCCAAACAAATAAATGTGTATGACTTACAATTGCACAAATCGACTAGGCCTATATAAGCACGACGGTCATCACATGTAGCCAGTTGACATATTATCCGAAATTCCAAGTTTTAATTTCCAATTTTTTTAAAGTTAAGGTTTATCTTGAGCAATTGAGTTTTTATATAGCTATACATTTTATTACGAGATTTTAAGTTTAACGAACCTTTTCACTATTTTAGTTTATTACTCTTGAATTCATGGGCCTCAAACCTTTTACCGCCAGGGTCCTCCAACTAACTTAATCCGTCTCTGTCTTTGTATTGGAATCAGATCTCGAACGCCACTTATATAAATGTCGAAGTCTCAGTGTTATTTAAAAAAATTATTTCAGGATATTACTGGAATCTGTCATTAAATGTAATTTTCTAATATATAAAAGAAAGTTTTTTTAAAAAAATTAAAATGAAATGAATTTAAGGCATTAGATAATTCAGTATTATAAAAAGGTTTTTTTTCGATTGGAAAACACCATAAATTGTATTAAAATGATTTCATCCTATATATGAATTTCACAAACTCCCCAGTTATTTCATTTCATACCTGTTTCAATAAAATTCATCAGGTTTAGAAAGTTTTATTGCAATTTTTATATTCATTTGCTTGCATTAGAATTTATATTTGGGTTATGGTCAGGCTAAAAAAAAAATGGGCTTTTCAAATGTGCTATGGTTTCGAATCTTGATTTCATTCACGACCCTTTGTTTTGAATATCGTAGTATGCTTCATATTAAACGAAATTGATCCTTGCAATCCTTAGACGGCGTAATATGGATGGGAGAAACGAGATACGTGTAACATATTTGTCACTAGCATTTCAGAAATTCGAGGTACTGCGTCGCCTATCCAAATTAAAATTTTCAGTTGTTTGTGATTCCAAACCATTTATTTATAGTACTAATATTACCTTTAATGAATATGTTATGTGTATTGAAATCAGTAATTCAAGGAAGAAAATTTTGAGAAAATCCCTTAAATAGTATAAATACTTTACTGTAATAAACTAAAATTTTCTGACTTACAAATTTATGCAGCATATAATACGAAAGTCATTTTCATTTACATTATTAGGAATAAATGTATGCATTCCATATGATATTGTCAACCACGTTGAAATATTTAGTGAAAACATGCACAGATTATCCAGAATATAAACGTTTTTGACGAATGTTAACATTTTGACTTGAAAATAATAAATTAACTTCAATTTTTTTAATTAATGGTCGTTACAGTAAACGTCATCCTATTGATGCGAGCTGCTAATTTATTTTTCACTACTTTTCACAAAACATCAAATTTAATCAGTTAATTCCATTTATTTAATACTTAAATCCGTCAAAATATATTTTATATATATTTTTTTAAAAAAATGTTAGTAGTACTCAGTGGCTTAAAGTATACCTCCGCAGGGAGGCCCAGGATTCAAGGGGCCCCATATAGACTGACTGATGTCGAATAAGTAATCCTTTGTAAGATCCGGCTTGGGGCTCAAAACCAGACTTTATAGAGGGTCCCTAATATTTTCCGTGAGACAATTGGTGGTACTTAAAAAACTTTATAGATGACCGCCCTTCCTTTGTAAGCCCATTACAACCAAATTTATAAAATCTGAGAAGTCCTAAGTTTTCGTATGTATTCTAAGGGAAAAAATTATAGTGCTCATCTTAAAAAAATCGCATCTATATTTATATACGAAATGTTCACTTAAACTTTTTGCTAGATATAATTTAACAGAAATGTGTTTATAAATTTTGTATAACATATTTTTTACGGTTCAGTTTTATTAATTAAAATGTTTGAATTTTACTATTGCAAAGTATTTTATGCGTGCTTCAGCATTGATTTTTAAGAACTTTTATGTAAGATTTTGCATCTTTAATTTCTAAATAAAACATAAAATTTGTACTTTTAAAATCTTTTAATTACATGTTTCGAAAATAAGATATAAATATTTGTCATGCATAACACTGTTTGGAGCTTCTTGATTTTACAAATTTCTGTGTGCATGTGAATATTTGGTACATATGATGTTGATTGTATTGCGATTCACGATTACTTGTAACAAAATGAAGGGGAAATTTTTGAAGCTAATTTTTGAAAATGCATATGAAGTTTTATTTTTCACTTTTTTTTCTGTTAAGTACAAACTTTAAAGCATCAAAGAAAATTTTGTTATGGAATTATTCAATTTTTTTCAATAGCAAAAAGTATGGACACAAAAAGAATAAAAACTGATTGGCTTTCTTCCTTTTTCACTAGATAACTTTTGAAGGATGTACATTATAGTTCTACATTCTTTTATAAAATTGAAAACGGAAGAATGCTTGTGTATTCTGAAAAAAAACCTAAAATTTTAAATTTATCTGCTATTTAAGTATTTCTTAAAATTAAAAACAAATTTAAACAATTCAGAGAGAAAATCCTTCCTTTCCTTGTTATTGTTACTAATGCCACCTGTCTGACGTAGTCAGATCGAGGCCCACGATATTCATCATGGCATTGGGCTAGACTGTACGCCTGTCGTTAGCCGTAGCTTTGAGTACCATGTAGGTGACAGTACGATTTGGCTCGGTTCCACCCCAATTTTGAGAGAGAACACCTTGGGAGTGGTCAGGGGCCTCTCTTTCCTTTCCTTTGTGTATATGATGTTGCGAATTTACTTATTGAAAATTTATGTTATTTTTCAATTTTTTTCATTTTTCCAAGTGTTACTTGAAAATAAGCTTCAGGTTCCATGAAAAATGCGTCTTAAACTTACACAGGAAGCTATTTCTTCTTGGTAATTTTTTTTAATAACAGTATTATTCATAATAAGCTATTTTCCTCTTCGAGTATTTCGCCACAACTCGTATCTGTAATAAATAGATTTATGTAATTTTGTCCCACTCCCACTTTTGCAGGGGTGTTTTTTAAAAATAATTATAATATTGTATCATTTTCATGCTTATTTTTTGTATCGTTTCCTGGTCTATCCCGTGTTAAATCGAACCTGGGTAATCTCACTAAAGTTTACTCAGGAAAACTCATACACATACCTGTAAGTTGTATGTGGCTTTACTTTCCTCTGTTCTGCGTGAGTGAATATTAACGTCGCACTGTTCAGACGAGGGCTTTTGGAGACGAACCTCGTAATTTTGAACCATGGTCAAGTGACGAGGACGACGCCAGAGCTGGCATCACCTCTCCTAACTACCACACCAACGGGAGGATTTTTGAGCTCTCAACAGATTTGACGTGCATTGCGCCCCTACACGGCGGGTCTTCAGTGGTACTGGGCTCGAACTCATGACATACCAGCCACTAGTCTGTTACCTTGTCCACTAGGCTAACACGACAACTTCCTATATTCTGCAGATCATGATAAAGGGCTGATGTTAAAATAGCTTTGTATATTTAAATTACTAATATATTTTTACTTGATAAAGTCCAATCAAAATAGGACCCTCGGTGTTTTTTTTGTTTGTTGTTGTTGCACCAAGGCGTTTGGTTACCTAGCTACGCCCCTGTTATATAACTCTATATTAAATAAAAAATATTAATAGTGTATTTCCAATCTGAACAGTCTGGAGAGTAAAATGTCAAATCAGGTGTCATCCTCCTGAATTCATCATGATTTAAAATTACGAAGTTCGTCACCTCTATACCCCTCACGTTGTTTCGAAGTGCGATATTAACAAAACAAAAGAGAGAGAGAGACCAGCCAACGAAATTCAATCAGAAATTAACGAAAAATCTATTTGTTAACTTTTTTTATAATATTAGTTTCTGTTCACATCTATATTTTTTATTGCAGAGAGCGTAATTACTGTTGGATATTGATTACGTTTGCTTTAAAACGTTTCTAGCCTTCTGTAATAATTTTTAAAAATATTTTTCAAAAATTGATTTTTACAATGTATAAAAGTACTTTCCCTCCTTACGAGTTTTTAAAAAATTTATATTTTTTGGGGGAAGGGGAAGTAAAAATTTTAAAAACAATGAGTTTAATTAATGATTTTAAAACATTCATTTTTTAAGAAAGCAACTTAAAAAAGAACCAGCAAAAAAGTAAACGAAAAAATTCATATTTTTTAAATGTAAAATATATATATGTACTACTTCTGTCATTTTGCTTTTTGACCTTTTATCTCGCTATAATCTTACATGAAGTTTTTTCACACACCGTCGAATAGTTATAAAAATAGACTTCTAATAGAAGCATGACTTCGATATAATTTCTTATATTTTTCATACAATAATATTTTCATTAAATTTCTCACAAATAAATTGCGCGGAAAAACTTAATAAAAGTGTAATAATGATAATATTTGATGTACAGCATAGAGAGATGCATAATAGCAATTATTTTTCAGTATTGATTCAAATGTCTATTTTTATGTTATTAATACTTTACAAAAATTCAAAAAAAAAATTATTAATCCGTTTACATTAAGAATATATTTTGCGTTGTAATATAATTAAAATATTCGTTCTAATCAAGATATGGAGTTAAAAATATCTAGCCAAAAAGAATAAATCAGGGGAAAAGAAATGAGAAGAATGGTTCCCACGTTTTTTTAACAAGCTAATTAAGGCGCGTTTGTGTTCGAGTGTCGGTGTCGTAAAATCGAGTGTCGGTGTCGTCCCCTCCCCCCATGTGAAGCATGAGATGAGTGAGAAGTTTCAAAGGAGTGGTCCTTAGATTCCTTCCCTTTTCCTGGTCTAGGAGGATCCAATTATCATATTGTAGAACCACACTTTCGTCTCTTTCATAGCAATCCTCCAAATAAAATATCAGAAAAGTTAATTTGAATAGAGACATGATAGAAAAATCAAAAGTATGAAAAAGCATTCACTTTGAAATAAATGTAAATAGTGAAAGAGAAAAAAAAGAACGACAAATTAAATTTACATTCAACCATTATTTTGATTAATTTTTTTTTAATAGAAAGGACTGAGAATTATTGGAGTAATCCAATATCATCCATTTTCAGTTTTCATGTCCTTAATTTAAAGTTACTGAGTTACACACAGCAATGATTTTGCCACTTTCTTCTAGTAAACTAAGGAAGTGATTTTCCCTTTTGTGAGCATAATTTGTCCAGGCACAGAATGTTCAATAATACATTAAATTTGAAATAGTATATGGCTGTGGAAATTATCTAAAATCTGAACTTTAAAATAACTTCAGCAATAAGTTTTAAAATTCTAATTAATCCTGAATTGTACCCAATTTATTAAAATGCTTTTAAAATTTCAGAAATATAATCCCTGAGTTAGAGTTGGAAAGACAGTAGTGTTTTAAAAAAGAAATTTAAAAACTGCATTCACATATTTGTTTAAATAAAATAAAAGAAACTGAATACACAAAGAAGTATAACATTTCAGTCAACACTGAAATTCTAAAAATCACAGCTTCCTGTTGTGAATGTGTGGTGGTGTGGAATTTAGGAGAATGAAATGTTATTTGATTAAATCCTCCACATAAAAAGTATACAAAGATAGCATGTCAAGTTATTGAGATTTTATACATATATTGATAGAAATTTTATACATATGAAACAATTTTTAAAAAAATTACTTAACACACACACAACAGTAAATTATAACATCAAATACTTCCTCACTAAATTATATATATATTGACATAAAAATAGTTAAGAGGAATATATAGTGAGCAAATATTATTCCTTCCTATCAAAAATGCCATTTCAAAATGAATAGCTGCTTCAATATATTAAGATGACAAAGATTTTGAAGTTCAAAATGTGTGTGTAATATATATATAGATTTTTTTTACAAATAAATTATTTTATTATAGTTATACTGTGGTGAGGTAGTATGTTGGTCAAGAAATATTTATACCAAAATAAACAATTTTTGTTTTATTTTTTAATAACGATATGTTTTTAATACTTATATAAAGAACAAATTAAAATTCAGTATTCATTTTTTAAAAAAATAATAAATCTGCAACCCTTCTAAATTATTTTGAAGTACCTTCATAATATAAAAAGTATGAATATTTTTCAGAGCATCTTTTTCTATTATGATCTTATTTAAGTCAGGGCAGTTTTGTTACAAAAGCTGCTGAATTGTTCATGGTGCTAAATACTGGCTAAGTTGCAGCCTTAGTGCCAGGAAGAAAAAATGGGGAACTCTGACAGTTTTAAAAATTTGAACAATTATAACTTCAGGTTCTTATTAAAATATGCAGTTATATTTCCATCTACCTCTGAAATTGGCACATCCTATTGGACTAAGTGAAGGCATTTCTGGACAGTGTAGCATTGATAATTAAAAAAATATATGCCATAAATTTGGGACTAAAACCGAGTAGTGAAAAATTGAAGCAAGCACTGAACATTCGGAACAGTAACGGGAAATTTGGGATAATGTACAATCAAGTTCAAAGGAAATTATTAAAGGAATTAAACACGAGAAAGAAAAAATGTATTAATCCTTCTTTTTAACAACCCCCAAATTAAAAAAAAAAAAGGAGGAAGAAAAACTTATACATTTTTCTTCATTAAAGTAAAATTTTCAGGAAAAATCAATCTCATTTTTTAAAACAAATATTTAATTTGTATATCTCAATACATCAAATTCAAATTTTTATTTCAAGAAACTATAATTCAATGAAAGAAAACAGCCACTGTCATGTAATAATAATAATATATTCTTATTATTAGAAATCTTATTTTTTTAAAAAAAGAATTCTGTAAGAAATTTTTTTTTTTTCAAAACCTATATCAAAACCTTGCTTTTACTGGAATATGTGTTCCAAGCAAAATATACATTAAGGTATTTTGAAAATTTATCATTATTTTCCTGCCAGTAATAATTAATTTTGAAGTACTGAAAACTTATTTTAAAATTATCTCTACTCAATATAGCTAAAAAAAAATAAATAATAATACTGTTTCATGAAATTTACTTTAAAATTTTTTTTAAAAAAAGTACATCAATACTACTGATGATTGAAATGATTATAATACTATGCTTTTTAATAATTTTTTAAAAATTTTTCAGTTTTATACTACAGAATTTTAAGTTTAATCACACGTTTTAAGCATAGCTGAAATGTGAATCTTATTGTGAACAATGGTTATAATGAATTTTCAGCAAAGTAAGAACAGAACTGAAAAATAAATTATACCCTTTATATATTAGCTAAATTACAATATAAACATAATTTTGGACTGTTTTTTAACTGAAAAATTATATGGAATTCAAGTCAATTTTTGTTTAGCATAAGCTGAAAATAATTTTAATTCTAAACAGTATTTAAAAGGCAATGCATCTAATTCCTACCATTTTATAACAGTCAATATGATATAGATAAATATAAAACACAATTTTCTTTCTTTATGAATAATATACATATATAATTATTATATTATATATCAATATTTTTCTAGTTATGTTTCTTAGAATCTGTTTTCTATCATTTAGCTTTGTGGGTAGTATAATTTTGTCTTATTATTTTTTTTCATTTTATTATACTATATATATACATAAGAATATTGCTCTAAATGAAAATATGATTTAATTTCAGCTGCAAAAGTTAAAAGGATTTTGTAACAATAATCCTCAAGTGTCTGTTTAGAAAAAATTTGCTAAAAATGATTCAAATGTTATAAGGATTAATAAAAATTTACTAAAAATTGCAAATAATCAAAAATATATCAATAAACTAAAATATTTTACTCTTCTATTTTAAGTCTACAATACAGTTACAGTTCTACATTTGTTTTTCCAGTTTCACTTAATATTTTTAAAAATTTAATCTTAATTCTTATTTTATAAACATACCATATTTCTAATGTGTGTGAACTTGTATACAACAAATAAACAATGAAAACATATTTATATCTTAAAATTCAAACAAAAATTGAAAAAACATTGAAATTGTTCAGTAGTAAAGTTATAAACAATAAACGCACAATATTTATAATAGGTTATTAGATGCACACATACTGAAACACACACTCAACACAGCATATCCAAAAAATACAATACATTGCACTTTTTTTTCTAATTATGTTGAAAGTAGCCAATAATTCATAGAGAGCCAAATATAGGAACCCCAAAACAGTGGAATTTGAATTCCAAGGCTGTAAAAAGTAGGAATAAGTGCTGCCAACGAAATTGCGCATTACACGTCCGGCCTTGTTTGTTCCTTTTATC
>BMAO01019605.1:0-42650 GCA_019973975.1 Trichonephila clavata | reverse complement strand
TAGTTATGAAGTGAGTTTTATTTCTTCTATTGTAAAATGAGCTGGCTTAGAATATAATAATTTGGTTTGCAGCAAAAAAAAGAAAAAGTCAAGATAATTTATTACTTATATTACATGCATAGCCCTTTTTTTATTATAAAACTGTCTAGAGACTTTTGTTTTTTCCAACATTTTAAAAATTGGTCAAAAAGTGCTGCATCATTATATTTTAACCTGCATAGCTATTGCCTTTTTTTAGTGATGCTTCTCAATGCATGATACAACAGTTTCTTATGCTTTTAGTATTCCTTTTTTTATACCAGAAAATTGTTACTTCTTTATTATTGCCTCTTCTGACAACTTCTGTGAAACAGTCTAACTACATGAGTTTTTTTATGTTTATTGATGTCATTGTTATACACCTCCAATCTCATGATCTTGGTCAAAGATAATATTCTGTTTACTACAGATTCCATAGTTTAGTTTCAAAAACCTCAAAGTTACATTCATGAAGCAGATGTAAGGCTGCAGTAGTTGAGTGGTCGGGGTCACAAGCTTGTGTGTGTCACAAGCATTATTTCTGTAAAGTCATGGGT
This sequence comes from Trichonephila clavata, assembly GCA_019973975.1. Classification (NCBI taxonomy): domain Eukaryota; kingdom Metazoa; phylum Arthropoda; class Arachnida; order Araneae; family Nephilidae; genus Trichonephila; species Trichonephila clavata. Next base: position 42,075 of record BMAO01019605.1, on the reverse strand, counting down.
TAAAGTTCAAGTGCCATTATAGATTTGTCATGTAAAGAAGCTGATGCACATTGAATCTGTCAAAGCTCAAAGACCTCATGTATGCATGGAGCTCAGGTGTTGTCATCATCACTTGAGTGTGTGCTTAAAATTAAAAGGCTCATCCTAATTAGCTCCCTTGTTACTTCAGAGTGTGACATAACAGTCAAAGCAGAAATTATGGCTCTATTGATCTATGGCTCTATCTCCCTCTTCCCATGCATTTTCAATCATCTTAAGGCAGATAACAATGTAGATGCAATATTTCCAAAATTCTCGTAATGTTAGAGTGAAATTGGGCCTTTCAGTCACTTCAAAACAATACTCAAAGAGTGAGTGAGAAGGAAATTTTTTAAAACGTCAATGGTCACAAACTCTTAAATGGTGTTGTAGAGTCTTGGTGCCACTGAAGACACTCCATTTACGGGAACTATTGTAGATTAAATTTTTTGAAACTTAAAATCGTTTGGAACTTTGATGAGTGGGTTACCAACTTAATTTTCATACTCATCACTTGATCAATGTTCAAAATTATGCCTTCATGCAATGTTGATTAAAAGTAAAATCTAATCATTGACTTTTGGCCAGCCAGAGAAAGCATTCACCTTCATGGGGACATTTTTGCTATGATTAAACTTAGCAACAAAAAGCAAAAAAAAAAAAAAAAAAACCCACAAATTATGTCAGAAAACAAGTTTTGAAAAATGTGTTTCCACTATTGTGATGTTAAGGATGCTAGCAGAACAATTGCTAAACACAGTGCAGCAGGTGCACAATCCAGGATATCCCCTCTTTGTTACTTGCTATGCGAAATATCCTCGTTGAGACCTTTTTTTAACAATTTGTTTTGCTTGTTATACAAATTATTTATTATAACAGGTGCTTGTTAAGTGAGGTTCCATTGTAGCTAATAATATTAGTATAGACTAGAGTAGGTATTTGAGAAGGTTGTGGTTTATAATGTTTACTGCATATATTCCAGAAAAAGATCAAAATAAAACCTTGTACTTGTATAAGAATCTTTTATAGCTTCCTAATCCTAAATAATACCAAAATAATTATGCAGAACAAATTTTCATGTGATATATTGAGCACTTAGAATGTTTTCAGATTCTAAAAAGTGCCATTGGTACTTACCTGTTAACTGCACAACAGCCAAATTTACATCACATAAATTGCATCACTTTCCACTAAAATCTGACTGATTTTTTTTTCCTTTTTAATAAAACACATAAAAAACTGTTTTTGTTGCTTTCTTTTGCTATTAAGATATGATGGTGTGATTTACACGGGGCAAATTTGGCTGCAACGATGCTAATACATAAATACTGTGTTATCGTTTAAAAGTAAGTCACTAGTTTAATTTATATTGTTCAAGGAACATTCATACGTAACAAAAGAAGAGATAATATCTCATTTTCTGGAATTGGAACTAGAAAAGTTTATGAAATGAAATATTTTCAATGCTATTTTAACTGCAATTTCAGAATTAAAGATTTGTCAAAAGATAAATTTATTTTTTATCCTAACTTATTTTTCTTTATGAAATCTTTTTGGTGTCCATTTCTTACTCAATAGTGTACATAATGTAATTCCAATTACATCTAAATAAATGCAATTGTACAATGTGCATACTACACTCAATCAATTTTTGAACCAACTCTTGAAAGTGGTTTTACTAAAATTGAACTTTTTCCTTATCTGTTTTGAAATACGTTATTTAAAATCTTAATTATATAAATCTTAAACAACTGTTACAGTTTTACTAAATTCCATTTTCTAATATGTTTATGTTATATGTATTTTTCAAAATTAATGTAGATCTGCTTATCAATAAATGCTAGAAATGAAGAACCCTGGGATGAAATATTTGATTTACCAGAACAGCCGGTGATTCGGAAAGATTGTCAAAGCTTGGTTGGTATGTATTTTATTTTAAACACATGATATATGATACAGTAACAAATTAATAAAATACAGTGATATAAAATTATCACTTCTTTTTGCATTATTTGTATGATTTGTTTTTAATTGTATGTTATTTTTTAATTTTAAAAAATATGTTCTATTTAGAGATATGTAGCGGTATCATCTATATAAGCCAGTAACAACCTCCGCACCATGGTGATAATTTTGGTGTAGTGGTTAAGTTACTCAGCTTCGGACCCAAAGGTCACGGGTTCTGTCCTAACTGATAAACGCACCACCTCATTGGTGACCCTGGCTGAACTCAGAAAAATGCAACCTTCTGAACTGTCATGGCGCCATCTATCCACCGCAAATGCAACCCAAACCGTCGCATAGTGACGCAATCTTCAAGCCGTCACAACTAGTGACGCAGCAGCTACCATGCTCGATATAACAACTTCATCGTTTGTTCGCTTAACCACCAACTCACTGGTGGGGGAGTATGTAGCGGTACCATCTATATAAGCCAGTAACAACCTCCACACCATGGTGATCATTTTGGTGTAGTGGTTAAGTTACTCGGCTTTGGACCCAAAGGTCCCGTGTTCTGTCCTACCCGATAAGCACACCATTTCAGATAGAATTTATCTTATTATATTGATTATGTTTGGAGGCTTACTGGTTGGGTGGCATTAATTGGTTTGGATCTGTCCTTGTACTCCCAAGTTTGTGGGTTAGATCCTGGCCCAAATTGGTGGATTTTCAGATACAAAAAATTGATCATGTCCATGTTGTATGATATGCAGCATATTAAAAATCCCTAGAGTGCCTTTTTAGCTTGGGTGCTTTCGGCAAAATTAAATTCCTGGTGCAATTTTGCACCGTCAGAGCTCGGGTGCCTCTCTCTAGGGAGGAAATTAGGCATAAAAATTACATTGTGGCAATTGGTATCCACCAATATGGTGCCACACTAAAAAGTACTACTAGTTCCTGAGGAATGTACAGGGTCTGCAATGGTAATTACCAATCTGCAGCCCCATTTGAAAGAAAAAAAATATTTAGAGGTTTTAAGAAAAATAATCATGTTTGAAGGTTGACAGACAGAGTAAAAAAAAAAATGCCTTACAAGACGTATTTGTAGATCTTATTGTATTTTATCACTTTGAAACCACAATTTGTATAATTTAATATATTTATGAGTATTAGTATTTTTGTGTAAATGAATTGAAAACAGAATTATATAATTTTTAGATTACTTTAATGTTGACGAATATTGTACAGAAATTTAATTTTTGATTTATTTAATGTGTTTGAATGACAAGAAGAATTTTATGTGTGTTTGTATTGAATATTTTATATATTAACTGTATTAAATTTTCTTTTAACATTAAAAAAAATTTTTTAGACAGATTAGGAAATGAAGATGAAGATAAAGTTTCTGTTTTATGTGATGTTGAATCTATAATCACAAGATATTGTCATCAATCTGGATATGATTATGATACAAATTGGGTTAATTTACTTGAACCTCTTGTTGCTTTACGACTTCCAAAGACTAATCTCTATTCTCTCTTCTGTTCCATACATAAAAAATTTGTACCAAAGTAAGTAAAAAAATGTATCTTTTTTAAAAGAATATAAACAATAATTTCTGAAATTAAACTAAATTAAACTGTGATAAAGAAATATGGATATCTTTGTTACTAAACAAATTAAGAAGAAGAATTTTTATCTATCAGGATTTCTTAAGTTTTTTTTTTGAGTTGTGACAGTTATTTAGAAGAATGGCATATACTTCAGCTGTTGTGCTTTAATGTTATTTAAATGTTGTGTGTTAGAGTTCAGGTGACATTTTTTTTTATTCATGTGAGATTACAATTAATTATCTCAAATCATAAGTGTCACATTTAGAAAAATAGCATTACAGCTTTGGTAAGTTAAATAATGATTAAAAAAAAACTGACAAAAAAATAACAAAATTCATCCATTTTACAAAACTTTAATTGTAATGCACAAGTGATATATATGGTTGGATTTTTAAAATTTGTATGCCTTTTTACTGTGTTCAGCAAAACACAACTTTTTTCAACTATAGTGATTAGAGGGGGGAACCACCCTAATATATATGTAGAAGAACAAGCTAGCTAAAACTATATTTCATAGTTAAAAGTTGCGATTCATTTAATTTAAATTTAAGGAAAAGTAAAACAGCTTAAAATACATTACACATTAGTTTAGATACATTAGATTACACATTAGTTTTGGAAGCTTTTCATGATGTTTCATTTACTTAACAGAAAAAAATGTGACCTCTTCTGGTGTGATTCGAATGTGCTTCTTCTCTTATTAAATTCCTCAATTATCTTTTAATCTTTCTGTTAGTATTTAAATTTGTATTCAATGTCAATTTGGGAATGTATTTTACAGTATCTACAATTGTTTAAGTTAATATCAGTAATGTGCAATTTTTTTCCAGAAATTGTGCCAAACAGTCTAGTCCATTCCACCTGTTACGCCTATTATTGCTTTATCATGAACCAGAACTCTGTTCATTTTTAGATACTAAAAAAATTACTCCTGAAGCCTATGCTGAATCGTGGGTAAGAATCAACTTTTATTCTTTTTTTTAAGAATATATTAAAAGAAAAATTATGAACTTCAGTCATTTAGGCTTTAGTATATTTTGCTAGAACTAGTAATTTTAATATTTTTGTATTTTCTATTTTTATTTTAGTTTGGCAGTTTGTTTTCTTCAACATGCAATTTGAAAGTTATTCAGATAATGTGGGATATTTATTTTCAAGCAGCTGATCCCTTTCTTGTATTTTACTTGGCTTTAGTTATTGTGATCAATGCTAAGTAAGTATTTTCATGCACATTTTTATATAATTTTTTTTGTCTTTCAGAAAATTCACTTTTGATTTATTTAATTTCTATTTTTACAGGGAACAGCTTTTAGAAATGAAAGATGCAGAAAAACAATCTATAATAGGTATGTTTTAAAAAATGCATTAAAATCAGCTATACATAATTGCAACTCCAAAAAATTGAGCCTTTTTTTATTTAGCATTAATATTAACAATAAATTGAGCATTCTCTAAAATTATAAGGAAAAGTTATAATATTTACAATATTTCATTTACTGTTGTATAATCATTTCATGCCATTTTTTTATGTATACCAAATTTAAATACCCTGCACTACCTTGAAATATTCTATTTAAAAATTTATTGCAATTTATAACACAAGTAAAATGTTCAGCAGAATTTAATTAAAGACTTTAAATAAATTTGTTTTATTGATTGTCTGTAATACTCATACATAGCATGCAATTTCATTTTTCATTATGAGTAGTCAATTCATAAAAATTAATCACCTCCTCAATCCATCTAATATAATGCACTTTCTCAGTTGAACTTTTGGGCTTGTTATAAAACTGTTAGAAGTAGTATTGCATTGTGCAAAATACTTGTAAAGCCATTGTAATTTAAAAAATTTTTTAAAAAAAGGATACACATACTAATAAACAATAATTATGACCACTTTAAATGAAACATTTAACATTTTATTGGAATTGTATTTTTGAACAAATAAAAATTATAAAAAAATTCAGTAAATAAATGTTAATGTATAACAAAAGTGACTCAGTGTACAGCAAAATTCTTAACTTTATTTTTAATAATATAGTCATTTGTATAGTATAGATTTTTGTGTTGCAATCATTGAAACAAGCAGGACAGCATTAATATTTGTGGAAATTGTTATCATATTTGCTAAAAATTCATATCATTGTTCAATACTCAAAGAAAACTAATATGTGATTTAATTAATTTATCAACCTCATTATCATAATTTTCATATTAGAGATACCATTTTTGCATACCTGATTTATTTTCATAAAATTGGCTTAAATTTTAATGTAAGGTCTGCTTAAAAGTTTCTGAATCAAGAGGGGTTCGTTTCCTAATGTGTGGCTCAAACATTCAATGATAAAAAAATTTTCTGCTAGAAATTTTTATACCATGTGAATGATTTTCCCCTCAATTCTAAAAAAAGGACAATCAAGTATTTATATAAAACATGAATTAATTAAAAAAAGTTATGAAAAAAGTGAACTGTTACAAAAAGTGATAATATATTAAATATTTGGATTTTCTGTTATTTGTTATTGTTTTTTTAAATTTCTAAAAATTTCTCTTCAATTACTTAAGAAATATTCTAGAACAAAAATTCTCCAACTTTTTGAAACTATTTTCCTTATGGTGTCATATTTCTAACATTTATCAAATAAATGTTTGTTCTTAAATTAAAAGCATGTAACATTTCATTTAGATGAATTGATTATGATGCCATGCAGGTTAGAAGCAGAAGATGTAGAAGATTTTTGTACTGTAGCATTCCATTACATAAATTGTACTCCGCCTTCTTTCACAAAGGTAAAATTTTTTACAAAAATGCAGTTTTTTAATAATGTTGTTTTGTTGTTGTTATGCGAGTCCATGAAGTTATAAAAATATTAAAGGGAATTATAAATTGAGTTTTATATAACAGAATCTATGTATCTTCCATTTTATTTTATATAATGAAAATTAAGAACTTGCATTATTATTTTTTTGAAAAATTAATTTCAACTGTATTTTGATAGTAGCATAAGATTTTTATGTTCCTAAAATGTTAGGTATATAATTATTTACTTTACAGTAAAAAAAAAATTCATTTGGTTTAAGTGAAATTAAATTATAATACAACTTACTCTTATTTTAACTTCCATAATGTATTTACAAAATATTTTTATCATACTATAATCAGTATAATAATTTTAGTAATAATTTGAATAACTTATAATGTTATGGAAGGTTTGTATCATGTATAGATTTTAAATGCATCCATGATTTTAAATATGTCATTCTACTGTGATAGAAAATTCAATTCTTATAAATAAAATTCCCTCTCTTTACAATTACCGTAAAATCCGGCGTATAATGCACGCTTTTATCACAAAAAATAAGATTGAAACTTAAGGTCGGATTTTAAAATGATAGCTTTAAAAATCACAAAAAGATGAGCATAAAAAAATATAATTACTTCTAGATGTATCCAAATACTGTTTATTGAAAATAAACGACTTGTCTTATAAACTAAAAGTTGTAGTTCTAGAAGTATACTATTTTTTCAAAAGTTTGGGATAATATCGTGACTAAATGGCTTCAAAACATATGAGCAGTGTATACTAATATTTCAGATTTCTTTGTAAAAAAGGGTGTGTGCGTTATACGGCGAATATACCTAAAAATTAAACTCAGCTTGAAAGTATAGGCGCGTGTTACATGCCAGATTTTATGGTATGTTTAATATTTCACTTTACAATATTTAATAAAATTTTAAGTGATTGTATATTTTTATTAATTATCTATCTATGTAAAAAGATTTTGTAGAACATTTAAAATATTGTTATGAATTTTGTGTAATAGATGCTTAAAATAGTGTAAATAATTCATATCTGGCTAATATTCATATCTGGCTAATAATCTGGCTGCTCAGTTAATATTACGTTAATATTACTCTCTGTTGTATTCATTTTTTGCTAAAATTGTAATATTAGCAAGCAACATAGTTTCTTACATAATAATGGTGATTCAATTTAAATTCTTAATGAAATCTTGGTGATAGAGCCAAGTTGGTATTATTTTTGGTGAGTTCACAATCATATGGATTCTTCTGGAAATTACTGGAGAAATCTACTAATATCATTATCTGTGACGGCAAACTTTTCGAGAAAAATCCATGCAGACTATTAATAGGAAGTCATTCGCTGAAACTGAGTTTGTATTGTTTTGACTGTTGAAGAGTTGATCAGCAATTAGTTAGCTTCAGCTTTTGAATAGGACGAGTGTAGTTCCTAATAGGATTGCTTAAATGAGAATAAATGTAGGGAGTTTTGTTCAATAAAGGACAATGGTAAAGAAAATATCAATAAGAAATATTTAAAGTAAAACTGCACAGCAAAAATATATTAAACACTTTTCATCAGTTAAAATTTCAAAACTAACAATATTCTACAAAAATCGCTACACACCGCATTCTGCTCTCTCGCTTGTCTCGTTTCATGTCTGTACAATTTGCTTTCAACAGTTCTCATTTCATATATCAGAAGCTAGAGGACACAACAACAAGCAAGTGCTTGTGAATAATCTTTCACATACTTTTTAGATGCTGATAGTTATGTCTGAGTGCTGTAGAAGGCGTGAAGACCTTCTGGGATTTATTTTGCAAATTTTGCTGCTATATCCTGTATTTTCAAGGATTGTTTTTCGACAATAAATTTTCATTGCTTCTGAAGAACTGTCTCGTTCTTTGATAGCATAAAATCCTCAAACCCAATCTACATAATGATATATTGGTTATTTTATTAATCAAAATAAATATTGAGCTAACAAAGCTTATGAAAACATTCAAAAAGTTAATTTGAGGTATAGAATATATTTAAATATTCATGTTCAGTAAAAAAGACAGTGAGTTAGTTATTTAAAATATTCTATTGAGGTGCTGTAAATATAAGTAACATTTTGTTTTTAAAGTACATATTAGATGACTATCTTATGTGTTAGGTTCTTGTAATTGTTTAAATAAAAAATCACGATAATTACATATATATCTGATTATAGGAATATTATACTCTGATATATGAGGGACGATCGCTAAAGGATGATAGTGCTTTACTATCACAAGCATTGTGTTTACCTGTTTCAGTTCATGATTTAGTTTCAAGGAATGTTGTTAAGGTAAGTAACTGGAGAACAATAATTTTTAATTTTTGTTTTCTGTTAAATTAATGGAACTAATATTTTAAGCTATAAATACTTGCTATTGCTGTAACTTATTGTTATACTAGATCACTAAATTGCCCCAATGGAAAAAAAACTACTAGAACATGTATTTCGATTAAAAGTATTATTTTAGTTATTTTATTCTTTATATAACAACTACATAAGACCATTAAAACAATGTAATTTTTTTTAATTAGATGTTTACTGTTTTCTTAAAGGAAAAAAAAGAAATGTTAAAGATATCATATAAGTAGTAGATTCAGTCTTAGGATTATTGAGGAACCTTTAAATCACTCAGTCATGTGATGGAAGTCAAGGAGGGATTTTCAAAATCTTGGGGGGTCTGTGATGTCAGGCTGATAAATGAAGTGGCTTGCGGCGATCAAAAGTTTAAGATCTGCTGCTATAAACTTTATTTTTCATGTAACTAAGAGTTTTTTTTTTGTACATTTTATATAATTTGATTATTATATTTATAATTTGTTTATACATATTTAAATTTTGTTTATTAATTACTTTAGGGAGACAGAAACATCAAATATTTTGTTGTTGATTGTAGACCAGCTAATCAATACAATAGTGGCCATTTATCAACTGCTTTTCATCTAGATGCTAGTCTGGTATGTTTTTTAAAAATTGAGAAAATTATTAAATTATTTGTAGTTTTTATAATTTTCCCCCCAAAATTTCTTCAGAAGAGGAATTTTTACCTTTTATTTCTATAATTCTATTGATATCTATTAAAGCTTGCTAACTGTATTTTATTAAGTAAAACCTATGTTTTTTTTTTTACATTGAAACATTATTTATGGTAGCATTATTTAAATACAAAAAAAAAACTGAAAAAGAAATTAATATTCTAAGATGTTACGAGAACCAGCTGCTTTTGGAACTGCTGTGGAAGCTCTCTTTGCTGCAAAGAAGCAAGCAAATGTAGTAGGTTCTGTTGCTGCTGGAGAACACATTTGTTTTATGGGAAGTGGCAGAGAAGAAGAAGATCTTTATGTGCATATGGTAGTTGCTAGTTTTTTGCAAAAACATGAGCATTATATCAGTTTAGCGCAAGGAGGATATGAAGGTAAGTCAAAGGTTGAACATTTATTTTACCCTTTGGTTAACTTTCTTACATTTAAAAAGACAAATTTGTCTATAGTTAAGTTGGAGGAGCTTTTTGTAGAATCCTCTTATAAATATGTTTTTAAATCTTTGAAGTGATGAAGTGTTAAATTAATGCTGCTAAATTATTCTAAAAATTTAAATATTAAAACTTTTAAGGATTTTCCTTTTTCAATTTAATGTAATACAAAATATGAATTTTCTTTATTACTCTTTTTTAAAAAAAATTCATAATTTTTGCCTTGTATCTTGAGTAGCTTGTATTATTCTTAGCAGCTCATGCAGTTCAATTTATAACTATTAAAATTTTATCAATGGTATAAAAATTTTTTTAAATTTTAGTTATCCTTTCAGCATGCATTTATAATTAAAATATCTATTGCCTCTAAAAATAATTTTAAGTTAATTTTTTTTTTATTCTTAGTTATTATTGATGTTTTTAAAATGTTTAAAAGTCTATTTACTGCATAAAAGTTTGAAAAAAAAAAGTCACTGTTCATTGTTCTGTTTTTTTCTTTCAATTTTCTATGTATTTTTATTGTTCTCAATTACCAGGAAAACCCTTTTCTTTAATTAGGAAAAAAAACATTTCATTGTCTAAATTTATCATAATCTTTTACAAGTAAATTTTTATAAAAAGTTTCTGAACATATATGAAGCATATTCTTGCATTTGTTGGTTATTTAAACCAATTACATGTTTGACTTTCAATTGATGTATTACTTTTTCCTTTAAAACATTAATTATTTTAAAGAGTTAGTATCCTTGTCAAATGATCTATAAAGCAATATTCTGAAAATTATCTTGATAGAAATGATTAAAAAAGGAGGAAAATTAGTATTATAGGTATCCTTTCTAATCTTTCATGTGTTATGAATTTATGTGAATCATTTTAATTAAAAAATTTTGCTCTTTAATGTGCTATTTATGACTTGCCTTTTTAAAACTTGATTAAGAATTATTAAAAGTAGATTAATTATAGGTTTTTTTAAATTACTTTTTTAATGATTTTTATTTTAATATATGTATGTGTTTTTAATCCAGTTTTTAAAATTACTTCTGTAATAATTATTGTTCTAATATACATATGTGTGTTTTCAATGTATTACATTGCCAAATCTGTTTTTGTTATAAATTATCCCCTGTTAATTTTTAATGTACATAATAATGCATCAGCATTTTTCCGTAAAAGTATTATGTTCTTTGAGATGTGTTTTATTTTTACAGCTTTACATAAGATAATTCCGTCCAATGATATCAATGTGGTTCTGGCCTCACATTGTACAAAAAGTTGTATTGTTTGTGCATCTCAAAATTCAGTTAATGGTGATTCCCAAGAAAAAGAAATTTCAATATTTGACCAAGTAAGCTTTTTAAATTCTAAAAATAGGATTTAATGAGTAAAGCTATATCATGAGTGTACTTTTTACATATGTATACATCTGTAAAAGATGTACTATTTTTTTCCTTAAAATTGTCTCAACTCATATCATTTGTACATATCTGAAGAACGTTCTTACTTATTGTGGAATAAATTTTTATTTGGTTTTGGTAGATACTCTTTTGGCAGCCTTAGTCACATCTCCATTTATTTAGATATTTGTAGAATTTTTAAATAATTCCTATTTGATTTGGCCAATTTAAAATAAAGACAAATAGTTCATGACATCTGTATGGCTGTCATTGAAATTAATATGTTGTTAAATTTACTTTTAAATGTTGATTATATGTTTTAGCATAAAGTAATTTAAAAAAAAACATATTGAAATGAAATTGTAAATTGATAGTTTACTTTTAATTTGATAAATATAGTAATTAATATAGAATGTGTAAATGGACAAATTTAGTGGAGACTGTTAAAACATTGTAGCACCATTGCAAAATAGCAATTACTGGGTTGTAGATTAAACATTAAATTTTTTTTTACCTACAAAGGACCTCATTAGTAACACAATTACGGGGCTATTATACCTCAAATTCATATCATTCTTTTGTATAATCTGAGATCGATTCTTATTTTTATTGCTTTATTTAGTATGATCTTATTTCAGTGAACCTAGATTCATTTTTTGAAGTTAGGATTTGTAAAATAGATTCAAAGTGAAGTGAAATGCTCCTCTAATTTAACATATCTTTTTCTCAGTAGCAATCAAAAGCAGAAACAGGAGTTATGTTTATGCCAAGAGCAGGAGATATTGCTCCATTTCTTTTCATTTAGTACTTGCTAAGATTGAATTTTTGATGCATTAAGTCTGGATTTAAAATGAGTCATTAGTATGTCTGTTAATTTAGTGGGGACATACATTTCCCCATTTCTATGCAATTAATTAATTGTTTTGTCAAGTGAAAGCTGACTTTCTTTATTAACTGGTTTTGCTTAAACTGGGATACTATTTGCATTATAAAGTTTATATTCAAATCCTTCACATTTAACAATTAATTTAAGAAACTGCCAGACTCTACAATTATATGAGGAAAGTTGAAAAATACGGTATTATCCTTTCTATATTTCTAGTTTCAATTTAAAATTATGTGATCAATTACAAATACCTATTGTATAAATAGTATGTGACACTAACTATAATGGTTGTATGTGATATTTCTTTCCATGAAAATTTCTATTAATTTCAAAATACCTGTAATTTTGAAAGTATTTTTTTAAACAGTTGAAATTTTTGCTGTTTGTGTTAATGATAGAAATAATCAATTAAAAATGTTTGATTTATTGTGTATTTATAAAAATAAATTTATAATTCTATTTATTATGACAGTTGGCCACAGTTGTTAAGAGTCGAAGTAATATAGTGAAAGAACGACTTGTTGAATACATTACAAACCCCCAAACAGAAGAAGCAAGGTTTGTAAATAATTAATATTTTTGATTTTCTTCACTGAATATGTGACTTAGTAATTCTGTAATAAAAACTGGCATATGTTATAAAAGACCTGTTTTAAAATGAGTACAGTAGAACGTCATTTATCCTAATCAATTGGGACCGGACATCGTTCGGATAACCGAAAACTGAATGCGATCCAGGCAGTATATGAAACCGGACACTATACGAATATTGAAAATCATCACATGCAGGAAACAGGCTTGAAGAAAAAGCAAAATATCACAATTTTACTTTTATTGTAGAAAATAATCACTTATTTTTCACTGTACCATTGCACAACTTCATTTTTTCGCTGCAAGGTCTCTGATTCTCTTGGTCCGGATATTTGACGCTCCGGATAATAAACGTTCAAATAAACGATGTTCTACTGTAATCCAAAATATTATTGAACAGAACTAAACAAAATGATTAATGAATAATGAGAAAACTGACACGATAGTTCTTAGTGCTCTTGAGCATCTAACTCAGGAAAGTAATATTTAAGGCAATAAGATCATTACTCAAAGTCCATTTTAAGAAATGGAAGTTTGTTAAAGTTATAGTAGTTTAAAATTTAAATTAATAATTTCAGATTAAAAAAAAGTGAGAATTTGATTAAATCACTGTTATTTTTATAGACATGTCAGTAGTAATGATCGTCTGGGAAAGCGTTATAGAGGCATGCCGCCTGTTTTTAGCATTGGAGATGATGAAGGTATTGTTGTTTTTACTTAATTTTCTTAAAATTAATGTTTTAATACAGAATATATTTTTTGGAGACTAACATCATATAAAATGCATTATAATATCTTTATTTTTAATGTAAAGTTTCACCTTAAATTTTTAACTGATTAAAATAAAACTTACATAAAATGTTTAGTGTTTTTAACATATCAGGTTATTTGCTAAAAATATCACTACTTCTTAAGTGAAATTTGAAATAGCATGTACAATGTAAAAAGCAAGCAACCTGTTTTCAAATTACTTTCAATTTCTAATTCTAAAAAGTATTTAATAGTTTTTAATATTGCATTTTTAAAATACTCAATTCTCAAAATATAACTTCATGGCATACAAATTTAAACATTTGTATTTCTGAGGTAAAATCTTGTACTCTTGCAGTTTTTTTATTGCATTTCCCTGTGCTAGAAAATTCCATGACCTCAGTTTTAGAAATTATGTAAGAGATGAAAATATGTGGAAAGAAAAAAAAATGTACTGGAACAGAAATAAAATTAGCTATGTCAAAACACAAATAAAAAGATGTGCGGTTGTGATTAAGTAATGGTATTGTGTTATCAGAATACGGTACATTTCTTAAACTTGATATTTTCCTCCATCCAACCATCCATGGTATATTCCAACCATCATGGTCGTACAATATACAAGCACCATAATATGTAAACTAAATTCATATTTTAACTGAATTTTTTTAAAAACAAAATTAGATCAATTTTCAAATCAGTTGTGCAATGGCACTATTTTCGGCAATTGATTCTCAAACTATTTCTTTTTATTTTGGGTTCTTTCTTACCATGTTATGGTTAAAACCACTAGTAAAGTGTTGATATTCCAGGAAATAAATATTACTTTGCATTTTTTAATTTCTTGAAACATTTTTTTAAAATTATAATGCAAAAGCTTTGTGCAAGAAGCAAAAACCTTCTGTATTAGACATGTCAAACTGGGAATTTTTAAAAAAAATTAAATTAAGTAGAAAATGTATATAAGTTGTTATGGTAATGAAAAAAAACTTTTTATGTGTGTTTAAGGATGAATGAAATATTAATAAGAGCTACTTGTGTTATGTAATAATTTAATTATTAAAATTTTGTGTATACTTATGGGGTTGGATGATTCACTTATTAAAGCACAGAAAAAGATTCTTTTCTAAATTAATCCTATGTTTTTTTACCTTTTTTCCTTTAAGATCCTGATCGGTATACAGAATCTGATGAACCTCCTTCATATGAAGAAGTAAATATACAAACGTGGTTGAAAAAACCTGGAGTTATAGGTACATTTGTATGTGAAGAAATTCGGGACATTCAACCACGACATCCTGGGTGAGATTGGTTTGAAAATTTTTATATATAATTTATATGGAATTTGTAATCAGTTTTTCACACACTACTTGATGTGTTCTTGAATTTTGTACAGTTAAGTGTTCTCAATAACCATACGATATATTTTAATATTTCTGATACTTAATTATCAATTAATTCATTGTATTAAATTTTAATTTCACTATATTAGAAATTGGTGACTGGTAATGAATTTTAAAACCTTAAAAAGACACAAGTAGTAGAAATGTTCATAAATCTTTTGTATTGCTGATAGATAGAAACTAATGACTTACCAGAAGATTATTTCTCCTTTTTAATTGCCTGAGGAACTAATACTTGCTCATTAAAGAATTTTTGTCTTCTATTTTGTCAATAAAAAAGTAGTTAATTTATCTGATAAAAATATGCAGTATTCTATGTTTTGCATCTAATCTGGTTCAGATTTTTGTAAAACCAAACATTTGATTTTTTAACAGCATTTTCATTATCAAAATTTTTTTCTTATCTGCATTAATAAGTATCACCCTCTGTATAGTGAACATTTAAAATGTAAAGTTTTTTAATGTTTTAGTTATAAAAAAATACATTGAAAATAGAGGAATAAAAGATAATAGAAAATATATATTAATAGGGTGGAAAGACCTTTTTTTTATAAATAATTTTTTTAAAAGTATTACTCAAAAATTTTCTGATAAAAAAAAATTGAGGACCAACAAAAAAAAATTAAAGTATAAAGTAGAAATATTTTTTTTAATCCTACGCCCGTCTTCGGCATCTCTGACATTAGTCGACGAGCAGCCCATTTAAATGATGACAAAGCATATAAAAAGAATTAAAATTTGTCTCCGTAGAGTTGTCTACAAAAAACTTTAAAACAATAGGGCAGTGTCTGAGGTGGTCACCATACATTTCATCCTGGTTGCACAGAGGGCACCAAGCAGAATCCTTTAGTCCAATGCGATGTAAATGCCTTTGCAATAAATAAAAATAAAGTAGAAATATAAAAATAGTTTTAGTAAGTTAAAAATTGTAATATTTTAGGATCATTATAAAAATGATATAACAAAAGAATAATGGTTTCATAGTAAATATATCCTTCAAATCAGAAGGAGACGAAAATCTGAAAATTACAACCTAGAACATGAGATATATTAATTGTAGAATGCCATAAATCTTCCTATCCCTTGAAACACTAGCCAAGTGTCATTTTGACACTGGTAAATGTTAAGGAAAAAATTTAAATAAAATGTGCATTTTAATATTATTTTTGCTAATATATATGATACACAGAAAAGATATTACATCATAAAAGAAGAGCAATTTTGCTAGATGTTATGGAAATATAAGCAAAAGAACTAACAATATTAATAAACTTATTGCTGACATATTTTGTGCATTTTCCATGTCATCTTTTTTGAAGAACAACATATTTTGTCCCATTTCCATGATTTTTTTGGTCTCATTTTTCTTATGATGTGAATATTTAGTTCACAGTTAATTTTCACTCTTCCTGCTTTATTTGCTAGATTTTTCAATATAATCTGCTTGCAGTTCTTCAGCAATTGTATTGATAAAAGTTTTGCACATTGATAATTTTTTCCCTCTACACATTACAAGCATTTATAGCAGCACAGTCTAAAATATGGAAAGTGGGACATGGCAATCTTCTTGAACTTGCTTTGATTGAATATTAGCTTGCCATTTTGTCAACAATATCTATGTAACATTTTGTTGTAGTTTAAAAACTGATTATTTCAAGTCTAATTGTTTGCAATTGCAATGTTTGAATACATAGAACTCAGGTTAATCTCTTCCTTTTTCATTTTACGCGGGTAAACTGTAGGCGTTGAATGTAATTTTGTTTCTATGAAAAAATTGTATGTTTCTTAAAATTTTAATCTTTATTAATATTTTACTGTTATAAATTTTGTGTTGTTAATTGTAGAATGCATATTTATTAAAAAATATATTTGTTGCAGTCATCTTATTGTGACAGAAACACATCTGTACATCCTTAGAACTAATCGGCAAAAGAAGGGGTATGCTCATATAGTTGCTACTCGACCATTGTCATCTATAGTCAAAATAACAAGCAAGCGCAAATGTCCAGAATGGATTACATTTGCTTATGGTATGAATATTTTTATGATAAATATTCTTTCATTTCCTTGAGATTTTTTTACTGTTTGTTTGTTCAATTATTAACATCTGTAAATATTTTGCAATTGACTTTTTAAAGCTTATTCTTATAAAACTAATTCAAATTGTAGAATTATTTGATGCAATTTATGACTATAAAATTTAATTATGAAAAGCAAAATTAAAATCTAAAAGAGAAATGCATATTAATTAAAGTACCATATTTACAAAGGTAAGTCAGAAAATAAGTTTCCCCTGTCGACTGTGGTCAGAGTTGCGTATGAAAGTTAAAACATAGAATGAGACGTTAAAGATAAGACATAACTTTATTTTTCCACTTAAGTACCAAGTACATTGAGACATTTGTCATATTGCTTGATGAGCTTTAAAAAGCCCCCCAGGAAAAACTCAGGGCTTTGCATACGAAGAAGTGTTTAACGGCTATGGGCAAAAGACAACACAACAGGTGAATGCGTAAGACATCGATACATCATTCATTAGTGCATTGGGTACATGGTATGTGGTAATGTGACACCCTGTCAAAATTGAAAGAGGCAATTCGGTAAAAGCGGTCTGGGTTTCTCAGATCTGGCGTTCTGTTGTTGGGTGACTTGGTGACAGCAACGCAAAACCGTATTGCAACTTTTGATTGGAAGTGCCTACACCATCCTCCATACAGTCCTGATCTTGCACCAAGGGACTTTCATCTGTTTCCATCTAAGAAGAAGAATCTTGTAGGAAGCCGCTTTGGAAGCATTGCTGAAGTCAAACAAGCTGTTAAACTCTTCTTCCATATAGAAAGCCCTGAGTTTTCCTGGGTTTTTTTTAAAACTTATCAAGCGGTATGACAAATATCTCAATGTATTTTGTACTTATGTAGAAAAATAAATTTATGTCTTTTCTTTAATGTCTCATTCTATGTTTTCACTTTCGTACACAACTCTGACCACAGTTGACGGGGGAAACTTATTTTCCGACTCACCCTCTTACTCGAATCTAAGCCACACTTTTTTTCCAATATTAAAGCTACTGAAAATCAGTTGCGGCTTAGAATCGAATTAAAAAAATGCGTTGGATGGGGCAATTAGAGCAATTACAGGTTCTAAACTATTTTACACTATTTTTCATTTTTCACAAAGACTTGTTGAGAATTTGAAGTGCAGTTTAGATTCGAGTAAATAGAATAAATCAAATGGCACAGATAATTTGTTGATTTGGTTGAAAATGTTTTATTTTAGTTTTATTCTGAATACAATTATAAAAAGAGACCCCCCCCCTCCCAAAATGCATACTGATTAATTCAAAATTAACTGTTTCAATCATATGACTGATAATTTTTTTTGTGCCTTTATTTGTCTGCTGTTTTTAAGATTAGATTCATAATTTATTTCTCTTAATTGCAGTGTATTGTTTATTTTATTAATACTTTATTTATCAGTCACATTTTTAACTATATTAAATTTTTATATTTTATTCTACTATTTGTGCTTAGCATATCAAATTAACTCAGAGCATGTTTAGTTGAATACATTCAAAACAAGATTGCATAAGAAAATAAACAATAGTTTATGAACTTTATTATAAATATGTTTAAGAAAGTGCCAGTTAATTTCATTTCTGGGAAAGATTCAAATTTTATAATTTTACTTTATAATGTGTGTGTATTGAAACCCAGTCTCTTAGGAGTAACATATGACTTAAGAGAGGTTTGTAACTCATTTCTATTCATGTTTTTTTTCTCTGATGCTGAAAGGGTAACCTGAGAAAAGTTACATTCTAACAAGGCATTATTCAATCCCCCCCCCCCATTATTTTCTGATGCAAAGTGTATGTTATTTGCGATGACATTCTGGGGGCAGTACTAGGGCAATTTGAGAATTCATTAAGAATTAATATACAAAAAGCGGTGTTTAACACAATCTTGAATCTTTAATTTTTACTAACTTCAAGAGTTATTCACACAAGTGAATCATGTGTGGTTTGCTAGTACTTTAAATAACCAACGTTTGTTTTTTGAAAATTTCAATTAGAAATTTGTCTTTAAATAGTCATTTGTCTGATTTTCAAATATTTAACATTTTTTAAAAATGTTATAAAATTATATCATTTTGTATCTAATTTGCAATATTTAATGAAAAGTCCTTCGGATTTTAGGGTTTAATTATCCAATTTTAGAAGAATATTAATACAATTTAGTAGGACAAATTCTAATGTTTTTAGGGCTTTTACATGCTTCTGTAAATTGTCTGTTAAATTATCTTGGTTGAATCATGGAAAGATATTTTTAATTCCATGATATCATTTAGATGGATGACCATTAAAGATTAATCTTTGATAATCAAATACATCAAACAGGTCTTTAATTAATGAAGAATATGTGTCATGTAAGGTTACTAAAATAGAAATCCAAACTAGTTAAAATGTTAAATAATAGAATTTTTGAGAATCAGTCAATTTTGCATTTAGGTCATTCAAATTTTGAAATTCTTTTTTAAAAGCATATTATTTCTGACAATTACCAGAAAATTTAGGTAAAAGTATTTCAGATAACTCATTCCAGAATATCATTGTCCTTATCTTGTGTGAATCATGTAATTCTTGTAATTTGTGTGTTTATTGATCCTCTCATATGATTTAAAACTATATTTTTTTTATTTCCATTGTTTAAATTTCTTCAGTAAGCAATTTTAGATGCTATATTGTCAATATTTGAATTAGGGGACTGAATATTAATTGAATTAGGGCATGTATGAATATGGGGGAATTACAAAATTGATGCATCAAAACTTTTTGTTGAGTAAATCAATTCACAAGTGTTGATTGACCATCCACGATCACTGTGAAGTATCCAACAAAATGATCTACCAAATGAAATGAATTAACTTTCTTAGAGACAAAGCAAGTATGAGCTAATGGAAAAAGAATTTCATTCAGATTGCCAGAAAGGCTATTAAAACTCCTTTAAAGGTATTAACAATATTTGTATAGTTTACTTACCATTATGAGAACTTTACTTGTAGTATAAAATTATTAGACTTTATATCATTCAAAAGCAATATTCATGCAAGAAAAGTCTTCTGTATTTTGAAGTAACAATATCTTTATAGTAAGATTTGGTTTAATGTAAACAGATTTATTTCTGCCTAATTTTCTATTTCATTAGAGATCTTTTTCTCTTGTGCTCCGTTTTCAGTGTGTAATAATAAAAAAGATAAATATATCTGTATTCATTCAAGCATTTTTTCCCCAGTAATTTAATCCATAGATCATTACCACTTGACCATTTATATGTTTTGTCTTCCCATTGTTTATTTGGCGCAGTATAGCCGAAATCGGCTCTTGCGCCAATAAACCCCAAAATCACCTCACCCATTGTTTATCAGCCATTACAGCTAAATTGAAGTGTGTTATGATCCACTGGATCCATTGGTCAGGATTATTAGTTTGACTGTTGGGGGTCAGGTTACTGGAATTTTTTTTATATAAATATTTGTTTATCTATAGATTCATACTTTAATGTTTCATCTGCAGTATATTCTCTTCATGGTTAGCAGGTGTTTTTTGTTTGCAGGTAAATAAGGGGCTATATAATAAATAATTATTTGTCTATAAATCTTAAATAATAGTTATATAATTCTTTATTTTATGAGTGATAAGTGATTAAATCTTATCAAAGATGTGTTGAAATATTGGAAATTCCCTTGAGTTTTAATTTTTCATTGGTCAACCTCAGACATGTTGTTGCTAATGCCACTTGTCTGTTGTTGTGAGATTGAGGCCCATGAAATTCATTTTGGCAAAGGGCTAGATGTATGCCTGTCGTTAGCCGTAGCTTTGAGAGCCATGCAGGTGACAGTACAATTTGGCTCAGATCCCCACCAATTATGAGGTAGAACACCCTGGAGGTGGTCAGGAACCTCTCCTACCTCTCTTCCCCTTCCACACACCTTGCAAGAGGACATGCAGCTTGACGGTTATTTACAGTACCCCCATGCTCACAAAAGCACTATACTACATTGACAAACATCCATGCCTTCTCCAGGATTCAAACCCAGGCCCTACAGCACAGCAGTCAGCATCATTAACCGCTATACTGGAGGAGCAAGTAATGACATTTAACCTCAGACGTTTTATCACTTAATGCAAATGATAGGATATCCAAGGAATACATATACTTTCAACTGAAATATTTTGTATAACTCTAGATTTCTAGTTATGAAACTTGATCTTTAGATTGTCTTTTAACCAGATGTTTAAAAATAATGATATAATGCAAGAAGAAAGGATCTATTTAAAAAAATGTGCTAATTGTGTATTATTTAGTTATTTTAATGGTTGTGTTTGGAATAATATAAAATTGATTCATTTCATTTTTTGTGAATTAGAAATACATGTATTAACTAATGTAAAATTATTTTGTTTTATTTACATTTTCTTGCTTTTAGGTCAGATTGAAGAAGATGGTATTGTTGTTCAATCTAGGGATCATCTTTTTATTCCCAAAGCAGGAGATGCTACAAGTCTTATCAAGTATAGAATTTACGAAATGGGCGATAAAGAAAGATAGCTTAAATACATTACTTTGTGAAATGTATTATAAATTATCATGTACATAAGAGAATGAATATTTATGAAACATATGAAAGAATTGTTGGATGGTAGTCACACTCTTAAGATAAACAAATTTTTATTCAAGTAAATGCCTTTTTAGAAATTCCATAAAAATCAAATACTTTTGCATCATTCCTAAGTAAATTAGTTCTTAGAAAAAAAATATTTTGTGTGTGTTTTAGTGGTTTAAAAAAATGACACATCATTGTTTTCATTCCCTTTGTGTTAGATTGCATAAGTTCACAATTATAGAATCTTATAAGTTTGTTTTTTGAAATTTGAAAATATCTTTTCAGGGGTGAAATATTTTTAGGTTTATTTTGAATAAAGTAATTCAAATAAAAATGATAAAAAAAATATTTTAGATGGAAATTTATTTACTAACTCGTATTTTTTCATTTGTAAACAGATACAAATTAATTATAAAGTATAATTAAGTAGAAAGATATGCAGATTCTTAAGTTAAATCATATTAATTTTGTCCTTCTCAAGGGATAAGATTATTGCTCTTGAAGCAAAAATTAAGTTTTCCTATTCATGTATGTTAGATTTTAAGGGGGGGGGGGCTATCATTAATTATAAAAACATTTCACAAAATATATAACTATACTAAATAATAAAGAGATATATTTCTTATATTATTTTCAAATGATATGACTTTTCATTCATTATCACTTAAAATTTGCTTATTGTGTTTATATTTGCCAAGTACAATTTGTGCAAAAAAATCTAAAGTAATTTGTTTGTAAATAATAAAAGGATGAATATATTCAGTATCAAATTATAATATAATGGGGATTAATATGACAAATTTGTATCATTTCAATTATATTTAAAATATAGCTAATTTTACAAAACTATCAAGTTTAAAAAATATCTTTCCTTGTGTATAGTTACAGTAGTCACTTTTTAAAATTTTTCTGAAATATTTTTAAAAATGGAGGCAATAAGTATTTTCTTAAATATATATGGTGTTTCATTATGTTTTCAATTTCACTGCTGGTCAGGTATATGTTTTTGTACTTTTTTCAAAACAAACACTTAAACAGTATATATAGAAGTAATAAAATACATGTGTTGGTTTTTTTTTTTTCATTCTTTTTATTTATTTTATTCATTATAAATGTTTGTACAATTGTATTCTGTGTTAAAATAAAGGGGTCAGATTTCTGCAGTTGATGAACATTGTTCATTTTTAAATGAGAAAAATATTCGATAAATTTTAAGATGGGTTATTTCCTTGCTAGTTGAAATGTAGTACCTCCTTTATTGATTGCAGTGAAGATTGGTTTTGTTCACATTATTATTTTTACTGCAGTTCTAAACAAACTATTGTGTTATATTTTTTTTGGGGGGGGGGGTGTTAAGAAAACACATGAAACTAGAAAAATGTAGAATGTTAATTTTCTTATAATTGTGTATTTTCTTCTGAACTTTAAATATTTGAAAAAATATTCTTCTGTAATTTTAATAGCTGTATATTCTCTCATTGTTATATTTTCTATTTGAATTCCCAAACAATAATTGTAAATATTACTAGCTGTCAAATACTTTGAATACAGGTGTCTTGTATTAATTAAAAATTGAACTTTATCTGAAGAGATACATTGGATATTTTAACAGTTTATATTGTTACAAATTTAAAACAAGTCTGTTATTATTATATTGAAGTTTTTGTTTTCTTTTGTTACGAATTTCTATGCCTTGTTAGTTTTTTCAAAACAGTTGGATTTAAAATTTGATTTTTTTAACAGTTCTGTTGAAAGAAATATTTATTTAGAAGTTTACTGTCATTAGCTTAGAATCTTAAAAAAAGTACAAGTACAAAAATTTTATTTTTAGCTGCTTGATGTAATTCATTTTCTTTTATAGATTAATTCTTATTGAATTACTCAATATTTATTACTTTGTGACATTTAATGTTGATTTGCTGTTCTGTGTATTTTGTATGAAAAAACTCATGTAAAAATGTATAATTTTGGACTTGTACAATTCTTTTATACATTAATTCAATTGTTGTAAACATAACTTTAACTTGTGAACTATTTTCATACCAGCACAATTATTGAACGATAGTATGTTAGCAATTTTATATTTTTCTATCTTATGTTTCAAGTGGTGCAATGTTTGATAAAAAAAAAAAGAAAAGTGTATATGTGCCTTCTTCCCTCGTATGAAAATGCAAAAAAGGGGATTGCAAAATGTCTATTTCTGTTGATTTGAGATTTTTATTAAAATAATTTAAAATTTGACTTATTCTTTAAATTGACTTCTTGAACATATAAAAGATTTTATTATTAATCAGTATAAATACATCATAGACAATTTTCAACACACAATTGAATCTAATAAACATGAAATATCCACAAATCTACAAAATAAATTTACTTTGTACAGGACGAACTGTTTCATTTCCGAAAGAAATATTTCAAGTACAATCTTCTTCAATCCAGGCCACTATCTTCGAATCCCAACCAGGCAGTATGTCATCATCTTGATGAACCTAAAAAAAATATTAAAATTCTAATTTTTTCTTTTTGGATTGATTGCAAAGTAGTGTTCTATTTATTATTTGAGTTCATCCTGTCAGATTTTAACTTAAAATGTTTTTCATTTAGTTTGCTTAATTTTTTACATCAGATTACATTTTATAACTGTCCTCTCTAAACATCTTTATACAGTTCAGTTACATAAACCCTTTCATTTTCAAATTACTTGTCCATGTAGTAAATTAGAATATTGTTTATGCATAAAAAAACTTCTATGCAACCAGTGGTCAGCAAACTTCTGAAGAGAAGATCCAAGTTGTAAGGCAAATGAGATAACTAAGGTATTAAAGAGTCATTCATACAAAGAGTTGCATATGTGTGCAAAAGAGGGCAAGGGGAGTAGCAAGTCAGTTGCACTCCAGTTAACATTTTTTGTTTATAAGTTTTCGTTAAATAAAGTTCTACACACAAAGTAACATTTTCTATTCCTTCCAAAAAATTTAGAAATTTCGAAGATATTTTTGTTTTTGTGTTTCAATGCAAGAACAATCAATAATTGAAATGTTGGAATTAAGATATCAAGAGTCGTGAAAATATGCTTCCACAAATAATACCATTAGAGCTTTTTTCTGAAATTTCATGTACCCACTAATTAAATATAATTGACACTGATTGTTCTTGCATATAAGTCATGTCAACTCTTTTTATTAACCCTTAAACATGTCAGAAAATATGAAATGTGTTTTTATCACTTCTGTTGAGAGTTTATGCGTATTTTGGAAATTAAATGATATATCCCAAATTCTTAACCAGGGCTTAAAAAGGCACGTGTTTAAATTGAAGAATAATTTCTATTAAGGGTGTCCTGAATCCATATCAGTTCTGGAAGGGGGGGTCCATATCACTTGGTTAAAGTGATGACTAGCATATTTTTTAAAATGTGGGAAATTGACACCTTTAATCCTATCATAAGGTACAGTGACCACCAATTTCAACAAGGAACAAATAAGAGATTGGAAAAAAGGACAAAAAAAATCCCGTAATTTCCCGCAACTTAGTGTTGCATCAAGGCAACATTCCTTGTTTTTGCAATGTTCCTTTTTTTATTATCAAGATATTTGAAAATCCAGAAATAAGTATGTTTTAGTTATTTGTTATCTCGAATCAAATAAATCCGAATTTAATTTAACATTAATTTTTAAACTTTAACGTGCTTATTTTTGAATAAACATTTTTCTTTCTCAGTAATAATTTTTTTAAAAACAGTCTTTATTCCCATAGAAAAAGTTTTCCCTTCCTTTAATGAATAAAATTTTAAAGAGAATTACTTTTTATTTAGTTCAATTCAAATTTAATATTGATAATTGTTTTATAAAGAGTGTTTCAATTTCAAAGTAGGCCAAATATCTTTTCATTGAAACACAAAAAAGGATATAATTTTAGAATCAATACAAATAGTAAGATAATCTGTATGTTTCACGAATTTCTCCCCTTCCATCCTTTACTTTAAATGAAACAGCTGGAATTTAAAATTTATTGAATAGCAATATTCATAATTATCCGCATCACATTCAAAAATATCTATCAAAAATCTGTTGTGTTTGTAATAATAGAAATTTATATTATTTCTTTCTTTCTCATTTTAAAGAAAAGTTAGAACACGCCTATTTTCTTAACTATTATGAGGGCGAAAATTGTAATCAATTAAAATTTTGGGTACTTTTTCATTTCGCCGGCTCAAGCGATAAAGTCGCCAAAAATTATACAACCGACGCCAAACGGAATATTCCCACTGGTAACCTTCTACCACCACGTTTTGAAAACAAGTCGCGGTCTTTCCTTATCACTGTCTTTTTCATAATACATCACAAATTGATAAAAAAACCTATGAGAACAAACATTTATCACATTTTTTATGTATATATTGTGTGTTGTCGCCAATAAAGCTTGCTTGGCGAGATTTGCGCCGGCGAAACGGAAAAGTACCCAAGTTTTTAATTGATTACAATTTTTTCCCCACATAACAGCTTTCAGTTAACTTTGAACTAGTAGAATTTAAAAGAAGAAATAAAAATTTTGATTTCATTCATTCATGGTCATTAAATAATACATCAACCCATTTGATTTTGCTCAGTCGTCAGAAAAAAAAGCCCTAATAATTTTCAAACGGCTAAAATTGCTATAATGGTTCACAGGAAACTAAGCTATCATGCTAATTAATTATTAACTAATTATAAATTATTAATTTTACATAATTCATTAATTTTTTTTCAATTTCTGAAGTCGATTTTTCTCACCTTTCTGATTTCTCCTTTTTAAATCAGCTAAGATTTCAAATTTTGTAACATTCTCGTGAAAAGTTTTCAGTTGGGGGGGGGGGATTTAAAAAATAAGTCCAATCTGATGTTAAATGTGCATTTCAGACTTATAGGACAAGAAAATTTTAGCTTTACATTTTGTTTAAATTGTTGGCAACAATCGTAGATATACAAGGGGTGATCAAATGAAAAGGTACGAAACGACATAAAAATGAAACAGTTAAATATTTGCATATTCCGCCAAGGGAGAATGTAGCGAGACATCTCGGGATGCCATTGGAGACTCTGACTGGGATCGGACCTTGCGCGGGTGCCCACATGCGCAGGAGGAGAGCAAAGGCTCTTATAAAAAGCGGCGTCCAAATGATGCGAGCACAGAATTACTCGAGCACAGAAAAAGCATTAACTCCGATGTGTACTGTGAGACACTCCGACGCCTACGCAGGTCCATCAAGAACAAAAGGCCGGGGCTGCTCACGGAGGGTGTGGTTCTGCTCCATGATAACGCGCGTCCACACGTCCAGTGGAGAAACGGAGAATATAAGGGCTTCCCTGCAAAGTTAAGTTTTACCTTTAATATTTATTAATTGGTTATATAAGTACTTGCAAAAGTCAGGCTTTCGGTCCCCTAGAATTCTGCTTCCCCCGCAATATACGGAAGTGTACGCTACGCCACTAATATCTTCAAAAAGTATTCGACCTTGAATTTTCCCATGAAAAGTAGAGATTCCAAAGCGGTGCCATTGTGCTTAGTGGGAGGTGAGACCTTAATGCACGTGTTTGAATTTTTTTCTCATCATTCCAGTGTACCAGTCGTTTCTTGCAGGCAGTTGAGTGAGGTGTTGTTGTACATGTTCTTAGGATTTTTATTTCTCTAAAGATGACTGAATCACTTGAGCATAGGTGCTGCATCTAATTTCTTTATCAAAAACTTGGTGGTTTTCAAAGTGAAATTATTCGTAAGATTCAGCAAGTGTCTGGAGATAACGCTGTGGGGGAGGGGGTCACATAAATTAAGGAGGGGCTTAACCGATTCAAAAGTGGCCGCACGTCGGTAGAGAATGATCAGCTTTTTGGAAGGCCACAAACCATTCGAAATGCAACTGTTGTTGAAAAGGTGGAAAATCTGACAATGAAAGATCGTCGTTTAACTCAACGAGAGACTGCCGAAGAGAGACGAGAGACTGCCGAGACTGTTGATATCAGCACAGATTCTCCACATGCAAGTTTGTGTGATCATGCGCAGATCGGCTGCGAAATTTGTTCCCAAGCTTCTGTCGGTGGAACAGAAAAACTCCTTCTAGCAGTTGCACAGGTCCTACCGGATACTAGAAACGCTGAACCTGGCTCCATTCCACTTCTTGCGTTTTCCAAAAATGAAAATGCCATAGATAGGATCCCGTTTTTAGAGTAGAGATGAGGTAAGGCAGAACACAACGGCGGAGTTGAACACTAGTCCAAAAAAGGCCTTCTAGAAGTGTTTTCGGCAGTGGAAGGAATGCCGGGCTAAGTGTGTAAAGGCGCAAGGAGCCTACTTTGAATTTGACTAGCATCCTAATCCCATAAAGCAACTAAGATATTTTTTTTGGCGGGTCGGATACTCTTTGAACGAACCTTGCAATCTTGAAATTTGTCTTCTAGTTCCCTAAACACCAATTTCGCTATGCCATTGGGTAAAGCTCCCACTAGATGAATTATGTACATTTCATCTAATCCTTCCAAAAAAAATTTCTGCCGCTCAAATAACGTCAAGAATAAATTTATATAATTGACCCAGTAGCGTAACGTACACCCCCGCAGCCACCGCATCGCGGGGGAGGGGGGCAGGGTTCTAGGGGCCCAAAGCCTGACTGCCGCCAAGTACCTACCCTTCGTAAAATCCAATTTAGGGGTCCAAAACTTGACTTTGGAGTGGGCCTAAATGGTCTACGTTACGCCGCTGAATTGACCTCAGAGTTGGGTGACATTGTATCGCTCCTTTTTGAGAGGAACGCCATGGCGGCGGTAATAGGCAATGTGATAGATGTAAAATTTTGAATTATTTTCCTATTTTATGTAAGTTTTTGTAGTTGTCGTCTGTGTTTAGCTTTTAGTGTAATGTTTTAATCCTTAGTAAAATAATTTTAATCAACAAAGAGATGATTTAGCATTCCTCGAATTGTGTTTCAACTTATACCATGGGCAAAGTTTGTTGTAGCTAAGTTGGATGTACCAACTCTCTCTGAGACTACAAGAAAAGTTTCGTGTTGTGTCCTGTGGTGTTCAATGTTACAGAACAATAGAAAGTTTTTTCTGTACTCATAAACATAAATATAAACTTACCTCTTCTTTCACCATTCCAAATTCTGGGTCTAGAGTTTTAAAATGATATCTGTACTGTCCAGGACGATCGAAGAGCAGTTTAAAATCTCTTAGTGTTGCTTCTCCTATCCTAAGAGGAATCCAGTATTTGTCATTCGCTTGATATTTTTCTATTATGGTTTTTTAAAAAATACTTTTACATGCACTCATATTTACCTTTTTTGGAGAGTACATCTAAAAGGAGTGAGTGATTTATCCATGTAATACACTACTTTGGTACTGTTGCCCTCACTTAGCTGCAATCCATTAGTATTTTCCGCTGTAATAATTTAAATAGATGTAAGAAAAAAATATAGTTTAGAATATTTACGTCTATCTGAATATTTTTTAATCCGACACGTTTTTTAAAATATATCCCTTCTCCTAAAAAAAGTCTATGTATGCAAGTAAATTGCACTTTTCAAAAATTTGAAATGTCAAGCTATAATTGTATTAATGTCAATTTGCTTAATTCAATCTTCTATTTACTTTATTTCCCAAAATGATTTGTTGGAAAATGGCAAGGCAAAGAAAACAGTTCTTGCAACAAGAATTAAAAAGAAATATAATCAGTTCACGGATTTTCCAGGTCAATTTGGTCTAAAAAAAGCCAATATTTAAACAAAAAGAAGATTTTTAGATTGGATGGATATCATAAATTTTGAATCAAAAAGAAAGTTATAAAATTTTTTTTACATTCATTAAATGAAACAAGATTTTACAAAGTTTTAATTTTGAAAATATATATATATATATATATATATATATATATAGACTGTGGCTACCGTAAATGCAACACCAAGAAAGACAAGAGATAGCATAACAAAATTTATTTTGTAGATAACATGTTGACCAAGTATCAAATGATTAAATTTATAGACTTCTGTGAAGTGTGGTTCCTGCCAGAATCAGTAGCCAGAGTAGC
This sequence comes from Trichonephila clavata, assembly GCA_019973975.1. Lineage (NCBI taxonomy): Eukaryota > Metazoa > Arthropoda > Arachnida > Araneae > Nephilidae > Trichonephila > Trichonephila clavata. The sequence continues at coordinate 12,442 of BMAO01019605.1, read as the reverse complement.
CGCCATTGTTGGAGATCACCGCTGCCACACGCCTCTGCATTGATTCAAAGAGACTTTGTATGTGTTCTTGGGGTACAGCAGACCAAGCAGCTTCCACACGTTGCCAAAGGTGATCTGGTGTGGCAGCTGGGTGTGTAATCTGGATCAATCGTTGAGCAACCATGGACCACATGTTTTCTATCGACGGAAGATCCGGAGAGCGAGGCGGCCAGGGAAGCAATTCAATCTGGTGATTGATGATGAACCTTTGGAGAATGCGTGCCACGTGTGGTCGCGCATTATCCCGTTGAAATATGGATGTGGTCAAGCCCTGAAGGTAAGGAAGGACAACTGGCTCCAACACTTCGGAGATGTAGCGCTGGCTGTTTAAAGTACCGGCAATGCGTACTAGAGGAGTGCGAGAGTGATATCCAATACCGCCCTACACCATAATACCCGGTGCAGGACCAGTGTGGTGGTGCATAACGCAGCTGTTCAGCATCCTCTCTCCACGGTGTCTCCAGACTCGAATCCAACCATCGTGGTGTTGCAGACAGATGCGTGACTCGTCAGTATAGAAAACTTCATTCCATTCTGCCGGCCACATCCTTCTTTCATCGCACCATTGGCGGCGGAGACATCTGTGGTTCTGCGTCAAGGGTAGACCAAGCAATTGACGTCTTGCGGACAGACCACTCTGCTGTAAACGGCGTCGAATGGTATGCGCAGACACTGAATGATGCGTTACAGACTCAATGTGCTATGCTGTGGTTCGTGATGTGACTGAGCGATCCGTCACTGCCATGCGCACAATTTGCCTGTCCTCACGTGAAGTGGTGCACTGAGGTGGATGCGATCGACCACGTCGGTCCGTCGTACCCTTCTGCATCCAACGGTCACATATCCACATTACAGTTGTTTCGTTTCATCCAACACGACTACTGATTTCCCTGAAAGATAATCCACAATCTCGGTAGTTCACTATCCTTCCTCTGTCGAACTCGGATACTTGATCGAAAGCTGATCGCTGTTTTCTACGAGACATAACTAAGCGTTTTTTTCAAAACACCACAAGAGAGAAAAACACAATTGTCGAACTTGAAATCATCGAAATCTCCAAGCCTTAAATAGCGCTTTGAGGTGGCGCCACAGGCGTGCGTGATGTGTGTCAGTGCTGAAATTCTTATCATTTGCATATCTCACCTCCGCTAATGCATGTTGTAAATTTCATGTTATTTGCGTGCTTCCTTCAGGGTGTTGCATTTACTGTGGCCAGCAGTGTGTATATATATATATATATATATATATATACCAGTAGCACACACAAGAACTTCTCAAGGGGGAGGGGTCCAGGGTCGAAAGTCCACTATTCTCGTCTCATTTCCAACATATTCTTTTGATTTAATCGATTTTCGGTAACAAAAAACAGTAAAAAAATTAATAATTGTGAATGAATAATTAGCAATAATTAATACAATTTATTATTAATAACGTATACTTAATTAAATTTTTCGTACTATATACAGTTTCGTAAAAATACAGTTTTTACTTTTACTATTGTTTGTTTTAAAAATATTATACATGATGTAATCACTAATTTTTCTTTTGTTTTTTTGTAGAAATGTGGATGGAAAGATGATCGTTATAACGAACATAATTTCACACAATTTTTAACCATCCACACTTTACGCATTTACTTTTCTTCCGCATTTAGTTTCATTTGTTGTAAGTAAGAGCCATTAGCGTAGCTAGTTCGGAATGAACCCTGTATCAAAATTCCTTGGAAGTATTTTTGGAAGTTTTTTTAGACACGTTGGGAACCCTGTAGATTGGGGGCCCCATATCATTGATATGGCGGTAACTAAGCCCCTGGTAAGAATGAAATGTGCGATTGAAATATAATTCACACATCTACGCTTTTATGCATTCTGCACAGATGCAGACACAAGCAGGGGGTCCACGGGTCCAAACCTCCCCCCTCCCCCATTGTCCTTGATTTTTTTTTTGTTGATTGATTATACTCCTATGCATATAGCGCGTAAAATAATTCTTAACAAAAGTAAAATAATTAATTAATAATAATTAAGTAATTTGGTAACAATAATTAAGTAATTCAATTAAGTATTATTGTTAATTTATTTTATTAATTTATGTTAATTATTTATTCAATCATTTATTTTTTACTTTTCTTTGTTCCTGACTATCGATAAAATCAAAAAGATATGTTTGGCGGCGTATTGGGGTTGATACCAGAATGGTGGATTTTCAACCCTCGACCCACCCCCACCCACTTGAAAAATTACTGTTCTGCACCATTATGTAATTTCTCTTAGCACCGTTTTTCAAAACTACACTGATTTTGAAAATTTTCAAGTAAATTCCGGTAACTTGTAAGTATTTACGGTGAAAAATATTTATTAGTATTTGTTACTTACTTTGAGTGTTTCGTATTGGATGAGGAGATGCATCTCTGTCTGTTGGAGATCGACGAATTACTGTACTTGGAACCTAAAAGATCTACATTGTATTATATTCATAAAGAGATCTGGAAAAACTTTATTTACAAAAGACCTACATTTCATTTTGATGTTGTTCTTAACATCAAGTCTCACGGTCAATTCTGAATAAACTCTTAGAAGAAAAAAATCATTTAATGAAAAGTGAATTATTCACTTCTCATCTTTGATTTTTTCCACTTTTTAATATTTTGATTTGCAGTTGTTCTTTTTTATATACCTGTACGAATTTTCTTCTTTATAAGTATAAGTAAATGTGTGTACTTTTTGTTTGTTGAAATTACTGAGAATCTACCACATTTCTCTGTAAAATATCAAACATTCTGCGGTCAAATCGCATTGAAACTAATCACACGAGAAAACTTTTTATAATAATTATTTTTGAAGTTTTTATAAAATCCGATGAATGTAATATTCAAAAAATGATAAATAGAGGTATTTTTTCTTTCGGGGTTTACACGAAACAGAGTTTTCATTTAAAGTTAAAAATTACACCCCTTACACTTTTTTTAAGTGTAGATGTGTTTATCAAAAAAACCATGCACGAAGATGTGATTTATGTAGTTAAAACAAGAGACAAATTATCCAAAAATCGCGAAAAAAATAAAGAAATCATTTTAAATCGAAAAAACACGTGCAAAAAGTGATGAAAACTCATTTGTATAAGATATCTATATATATATGAAACTACTCGATGAAATTTTTACTTGATTAATTATTATTCAGACTTTGTAGTCAGGTTGTAACAGATAAGGGAGCTTGGAAAGTTGTTTTAATCTTCATTTTATTCTTTCGATGGGCACACACATAATACAGGTAACACAAAGGACTATTTACAACAGACGAAGGATAAGAAAACACAGTTACATTGTAAACAAGTATCAGGCAGCCAAATTTTCCTGAGAATCTCGGATTTTATATGAAGCGGCAACCGGAAGTTCCAAATTTCACATGAGTTCCATGGACGGATTTTGTGATTGGTGGAAAGAATTCGTGCGAGGTGATTACATAATGGATAATTAAAATAGACTGAGGTTTTAATTTCTAAAAGATAAAGTTACGGTTACATCCCGTTACGCGGATAAAAGCTAACAGTTAGTTATTTACCCGGAAGTCCAGGAGGATCAAGACCATTACAAATTAAAAAGTTTTTAAGATGAAATGAACGTGAATTAATACATTTATATATTTAACACGTATAAATTTAATATTACAGCATTTATATATGTTTAATATTTAATATTAATGCATTTAACATAATATGCTTAAATGTTTTGAATTCACATTGGATATTTTCGTTGAAAACTGAAATAAACCTTCAGCAACTCCATGGCTGTGCCCTATCTTCGAGCTCTCAGAAACGCTATCTTTTAACAAGATAACGTTAATCCACACGTTAACCATCGTATCCTGACCTAACTCAGCATAAAGGGAGCTCAATTATTACACTGGCCAGCACGTTCTCAAGACCTCTCCCCCCTTGAAAACATCTGATGATGGGTTGCTGATAGATAAACGCATACAACACTGGATTGCTTGGAATATATACACATTCCCCAAGAAAGAATAAAACTTAAAATTAAAAATATGAAACTTATAAAAACTAACTTCTTGATATTGAAAGACAAGATGAATCCAAGCCATTTCCCTCTTTGGAAAAATGTACCCCATCTGATGCCTGAATTCAAAAAAGAATTTAATCTGGTTATAACTTTTTGAGTAATTTTTTTTTTTTTTTTTTTTGTAAAAAGATTTTGGGATGCTAATTTTTTTTTATATAAGAAAATCTGTTACTTTAAAAAATAGGGTTGTATTTTTTAAAATAGGAATCTCTTAAAGACTGTCACACCCTTAAGAAAAGGGCTATGACAGACTTATCAATGATCGATCGTATTAATCACAAACCTAAATCGTGCTTGGAATAAATAATCCACGTAAAAAAAGAGCAGCTTCATTTTAGAAGTTGTATTGCGTTCGCGGTACTTGAGTGATATGGTCCCAAACTCGTGGTCGCGCGAGATTGTTTCTATCGAATACTAGTTGCATTAAAGACTCTCTGTAATCGTATCATCCCTGTCATTTCAGAATTACAAGGTATGTGGCCAATAGCCCTTATGTTTCTCCGAAATGTGATATATCGTGCAAAAATGAGTTGGTTATTTATTTAGATATCATCAACACAAAAGTGCTTAATTCAAAGCAAATCCTAATAACACTGATGTTAAGGAGAAAGCATAATTATAATACAAATGCATGGGATACAATTTGTGTCCATGGTAGACAGATTATCACAATAAAAAAATCAAGGCTTGCGATATTTCAGTCAAATTCTGGGCTCCTGATTCTACTAAAGACCAGTTGTGTTATAGGTTTGATGCTTGTTCGCGTGGTGTGGAATTTAAGAAAGCATTGTTTCAGCTTGTGTCATCCTCGTCACCTGATCCTGTTCTAATATTACAGGCCTTTATTCCAATGACGTAACAGAGAATATTAGGGCCTCCCTGCAAAGTCAGGTTTTGGGTTCCCAATCGGATTTTACAAAGGATTGCAAAATTATGACATAACATAGGCTTTGGGCCCCCTGGAACCCTGACCCTCACCCCATGATGGGGGGGGGGTGTACGTTATGTCCCTGTAGAATTCTCGTACTGCTTTTAGGTATGAGATTAATAATCATTCAATTAATCAAAGGGACATAGTCAAGGAATTATTTATACATTTGTAACAAAATACACTTTTAAATTATATTAATACTTACAAAAGATGCCGGAGACGTCATTTCAAGTGCATTAATTCTTTCAAGCAAGGCTGCTAAAGACTGGTCAACAGTGTCCAGTGTGTGTTGTCGAGGGTCATTGGCTGGAAAACAACGCCGTAAACTGCCAAGAGCTTCTGCAACAACTTGAAGTTCTTCCCTCTGATTAAATAAAAAATGAATTGGGTACAGATTTTAAGTAGTTTTGATACAGATGTAAGTTCCCTAATTAATACTATCAAATTAATAAATATACAGATGTAATAACATATAGATTTTCCATTTTATTATATCTGAGATTTTTGGATAATTGACTTAAAGTTTACCAAAGAGTAAAAAGTATTCGCGTAAGGTATTGTGAACAAAAATAGGTGCTAATTTTAAACACATTACGATAAACAAATATTAAAAAACTAATAATAATATTGGAAAATTTCAGTTGGATGCATGTTTTTCAAATCATTTTTTACTGTTTTTCTCCCTTGAAAATGTTGCTACATATTTTATAATTCATTGAAAACATAAAGTCCCTTTGCATGGGTTTTGGGTCACTTGCTTAGTTAAATATTTTTTTTAATCATTCATCAAAATTATTTCACTATATTTTCAAAATTGATACGAAAATTCTTACAAAAATAAATTGTATGTTCTTTTTTTTCCTTGCAAAGAGAAATACAGATAAAAACTTGGGTATATATCTTACCTGTATTCTAGGAGGAATGGAGAATGGATATTTGAAGTTCTTCGTTTGAGCAGATATTAATAACTGAAATAAAACATTTTAATTTTTAACGATATTTCAAAGACATCTTTGATATTAGTAGTTATTTGCATGCAAACATATTTAAATATTTTCATAAGACACAGATCAAAGAAACTTCTTGGAATGTTTTTTTAACCTTTCAACGGTCGCATTTCTTTCTTTAAAAAAAAAAAAAAAAAAAAAGAGTAACACACGCACACACAAAAGTGTCTATTTTTAACACCCTTTTATAAGCTTCACTTGTATGTAACGGAATCTTTGAACTCCATTTTTACCCGCTTTAAAAGGTCAGATTAATTCGAAATTTTGATCTCTTGTCCAGGACCGATGACAATACAATAATTTAATAATTTTGTTCCATTGTCCTGATCAGGATCATCAGGATTAACGGTTTCCCATTTTCAGATCCCATCCCGGATCTGGCGACTAATTTCAAATCTCATTTCCAGATTTGGCAACTAAAAGATTAAGTTACGACTTAATTCGATTAACTATAAAAGGGTATTTTTTAGTTTTTTTAAAACTATGATTTATTTATTTAAGAAAATTGTATAAAAACAAGAATATATCAAATAAATTAGTTGAAAATAAACGAGCTATCTTTAGTTATATTATGAATATAGTTTGATATTATCATCGGATATGTAAAACAGGAAGTAAATATTTTTCTGGCATAAGAAAAGGTTTTTTTTTATACAACTCTTCTGGACTTTTCAGTCCGAAAATATCAAGAGAAATAGAAGGTGACCATTTGATCTTCAGGCCGACATTTTAATGGAAGCGAAAAAGAAGAGATCACAACGATGTTACATTATCAAACAATATTCGTAAGAACCAGAGGCGGATTAAGGTAGTTGGAGGCCCCTGGCGGTAAAAGGTTTGAAGCCCATGGGCTTAAGAGTCGAAAAACTAAAATAGTGAAAAGAGTCGCTTACTTTAAATTCTCAAAATAAAATGTATTGCTGTAATAAAACTCATCGGCTAAAGGAAAAACCTGAACAGTACATAAAAAAAAATTAAAAACCTTACTTAAGAGCTTACAGTTTTGCTATACAGTTTGATTTCTCTTTGGCAAAAAAAAAAATTCATCAATTATTATTTTTACCGTATCTATTTTGTCCAAAACATTTTATTCTGTATATAATATAACCATGTTATTCAATTTCTCTTTTCTCCCATAGTACTTCTTAATTTATTTTTAACACGTTTTAAAATTAAAAAAAAGATCATTCACCTGATGCATTTGATATCGATATTGTTAAAAATATTTTCAAAAGTTTTTCTACATTAGGATTTTTTTACATCTTGATAAATTTCTAGCGGGGTTTTCATTGTATTTTTGTTTTATTTTCATTTTTTGTTCCAAGGTGGCGTGGTTGGTTTGTCGCTGGCCTTTGCACTCATCAAGCTTGGGGCCCTTACTAGCGCTGGGCCCCTGGCGGCCGCCAGGTCCGACACCTGCTTAATCCGCCACTGGTAGTAAGAACGTGAAAAATTCTTTAGTCACGATAAAACCTTTGTTTAGTTTGGTTTAGTTGTTTAATAAATCTCTCGGCGATTAATTCAAAATCTTCAAATATTTAAATTAACTTTGTGATAGAAATTATAAATGACTCGCATTTTATCATATGGAGATAGAATTATATTTAATTCATATATTTTTATAGTCAAGACAGTTAAATTAGAATTATAAGGAATGTTTAACAAATTTTATTTTTAGAAATTAGAATAATCTTGAAAGTGTATCTCAGAAGCAATATATTTAGTAATAAATCTATACATTTCAATAAATTTCCTAAGCATCAAATAACACTAATTATACTGAACTTTTTTTTAAAATCACCAAATACTACAGGCATGTTGGTCAAAGTTTTCTTTCCACCGTGATCATAACTTTGAAAACAATAATTTATTTCTTTGAAAATCAATAATTTCTATATTCAAAATTTAAAAAAAAAACTGTTAGCTTCAATAAAGTTTTATCAAAGGATTTTTAAAAAAAATTGGAAAGTTTTTCAAGCATATAATTTAGTTTATTCTAATTAAAAATGGTAAGGAATTATAAGTGGATTCTCAAAATCCTCCTCTTAATTTATTTGTGAGGAGAAATAAGATAAATATCTAATTCTATAACTCTTAAACATTTTGTGTTCCTTACTTTAAGTTTGGAGATTTCTTGTTCCTTATCTTCAATGACTTTTTTGAGCTTTACCTAAGAAAAAATTTTTTTTTCAGTGGATTAATATATATATCAAGGGGAAAAAAAGAAACTTTAAAAGACATTTATTTTACAAATCAAAACATACATTTTCTTCTTGAAGATTCTCATTATTTGGTTCTGGGATGTTTTTCCTTCCTTTCCGCATCTGTTGATATAAATACAATGAAAAAAAAACATATTTTTCTTCTCAAAAAGAACACTTAAAATAATTATAAATGTGCAATATATATAATACACTAAATGCTGTTCATTTTACACTAAAGAAAAAAAAATCATTTCATCACAATCATTTGTACAATTAGAAAAATTTCAAAGAAATATGCTCTTGTTTTGGCAAAAGTAGTTGTACAAAGCTCCAAAAGAGCATACGGAACAATTATATAAAACTAAATGTTTCGTAATAGGAACTCCTACAACCAAACAATATAAAAAGAGCATTACACAAAAGCATAAATTCTAACACTTTTCAAATTTATGTAATTTTTAACAGCAAATTACACATTTATCAAGGACCGATTAATGATTTAGCCATGAATTTAATCGTTAACATTGTTCTTTTTCAAACTTCTTTCTTTCTTTTGTTGTTGTTGTTGTTGCTTATGCCAGTCCGACGTAGTCAGATCGAGGCCCACGAAATTCATCATGGCATCGGGCTAGATAGTACGCCTGTCGTTAGCCTAAACTTTGAGCCCCATGAAGGTGACAGCACGATTTTTTCTTTCTTTTGAACTCCCTAAGCGGTTTGTCCGTACGCTGCACGGGCACTGATATCTTCTTTCTTTCTTTGATTTACGCATATTTTTAATTCTTGTGATGTATTATTTAGAGCTAGTGCTTCAAAAAGTTGATGTAGTTTGTGTATGGTACGAAAATGCTTTCAATCCGGCAATTTTTTTCTTTTGTGGTGAAGACGGGAGTTAGTATAGTGTATAATTATGTGCAATAAAAAATGTGCCTTTTTAAAAGTATTTTGGGTAAAAAAATTGACCACTTAAGGGGTTAAACCAGTAAAGACGATATGTAGTAAAAAGTACACCTGAGTTCCTACATATTTCCACACATCCTACCCTATTCACTCAATAAAAAAAATTGTTATTAAAAATATCGTTTATAAAAAACAGGTTAATACATTCCGTAATGGTTGACATCTCTGTAAAGCACGTGAATTTCCACCACCCGTTGCCAGCAGTTGAAAAGTAAAAAAATGGGAATTCACGTCTCCCGTCTTAAAGTGTGTTAATAGAAACCTATAACTAATCCTAAATTACTGATGCAAATATCTTAAATAGAAATACTAAGCAAAACTTTTCTTGAAAAAAAATTTTTTTTTAATATTTGGATGATCAGTATAAATAGTTCTGCACATTTATCACGGATTTTTTGTAACCAATTTGACTTGTTTAATTAAGGTAACTTAGATTATAGAATAGTTTATTTTCGTAAATTCGAATGCAAAAAGATACTCAGGAGGGATTTTTAGATATTTTTTCCTCTGTGGCATACGAGGCTTTCAATTTAATGAGGTTAAAGGTATAGAAGTTAGCATTAACGTGATATTAAACAGAATCATATCTCAACCCTTTTACTCTTCAGACGTTAAACTTAACTCGTCCGTAGGCAATAAGCATCCGGGAATTTTGTCCCAGAATTTTCTAAGTGTGTGATAAATTACATTTTATTTAAATTCTTGGGAAAAAAGTATGCATGCATCATCGTTTGAGCTTTATTGTATTTTTTTGATATTCAGAATCGACAGTTTATGCCTACGAGTAATGTATTAACAATATATACATTTTCGGGTGGATAAAATCGGGAAATGCTCAAAACAATGCTGCATTACGTATATTTGGGCATATATATATATCGCGCACCTATATTTTCAAACAGAATGTTTTTTAATTTTAGGTGTATTGGCCGTATAACGCACCCATTTTACGAAGAAAACTTGAAATGTACATGTGCAATGCTCTTATCTTTTAAAGTCATATAGTCGCAGTACTCTACCAGGCTTTTGAACAATGGTATCCTTCTAGAACTAAAATCTTAAAGCGCAAGAAAAGAGGTCTTAGAATTTATGTGGATTTTAGGTGAAGAAAAAACATTTACAAAATGAGGCCAATTGTGTCAAGCTTGTCTAGAAATAGTATGCGAGTGGATAGTAAAAGCATGAAATGAGAAATTAAACCTGACGTAATTCAAAAGTCATTGAAAAATGTAGTATATCTAACAATCAGAAGGAACGGAAGATGATTATTTGCACATGAATCAGATCAGAATAACATTTGTCGTGGATCTATTCGGATTTTTCTCACTAACAGTCCTCTTGGGGAAAAATATGAGTCTTTAAAATTTAATCTATTGAAAGCCTTCCTTCGTTGAAGATGTGAGTATGTAAATTAAGAATTGTATATATAAATTAAACGAGAATGGTTAGACTACTACGGCTAGCAGTGATTGTGATTAAACGTTAAGTGAGGCGTGAATACTTTGTAGCTGATTATTGTAATGTTAAAGTTGACGATTTGTCAATTGGGAATCAAATTAGATTAGATCGCTAAGAATCAGAAGATATTGCCTGGACGTAAGTGATCGGATCATTTAAAGTCTTCTCGTATCTCGTCTACCTCGCTATTGTTTTCTATATTTGGTATTTGGGTGCATCTCTTAACTTTGGTTAGTAGAATTTGTGTTGATGTCCGCATCTGAAAATAAATTGAAGTTATATTGACTATGTCTAATCTTCCTCCCCCACACACACACTAAGGGATGAGATAACTCATCCCTCACACAGTGATGGGGAAAATAAAACAGAATTGGATGATGTGCCTGGAGATGTAACGGAAGAATTCGACAAACTTTTCATGCTATCCAATACTGAAAGTCTTGAGGTACGTCATTTTCTTAAATATATAGTACACTGCTGGCCTCCGTAAATGCAACACCAAGAAAGACAAGAGATAGCACAACAAAATTTATTTTGTAGATAACATGTTGACCAAGTATCAAATGATTAAATTTATAGATTTCTGTGAAGTGTGGTTCCTGCCAGAATCAGTAGCCAGAGTAGCCTCCATTGTTGGAGATCACCGCTGCCACAAGCGTCAAAGAGACTTTGGATGTGTTCTTGGGGTACAGCAGACCAAGCAGCTTCTACACGTTGCCAAAGTTGATTTGGTGTGGCAGCTGGGTGTGTAATCTGGATCAATCGTTGAGCAACCATGGACCACATGTTTTCTATCGACGGAAGATCCGGAGAGCGAGGTGGCTAGGGAAGCAATTCAATCTGGTGATTGACGATGAACCTTTGGAGAATGCGTGCCACGTGTGGTCGCGCATTATCCTGTTGAAATATGGCTGTGGCCAAGCCCTGAAGGTAAGGAAGAACAACTGGCTCCAACACTTCGGAGATGTAGCGCTGGCTGTTTAAAGTACCGGCAATGCGTACTAGAGGAGTGCGAGAGTGATATCCAATACCGCCCCATACCATAATATCCGGTGCAGGACCAGTGTGGCGGTGCATAACGCAGCTGCTCAGCATCCTCTCTCCACGGTGTCTCCAGACTCGAATCCGACCATCGTGGTGTTGCAGACAGATGCGTAACTCGTCAGTAAAGACAACTTCATTCCATTCTGCCACCCACATCCTTCTTTCATCGCACCATTGGCGGCGGAGACGTCTGTGGTTCTACTTCAAGGGTAGACCAAGCAATAGACGTCTTGCGGACAGACCACTCTGCTGTAAACGGCGTCGAATGGTACGCGCAGACACTGAATGATGCTTTACAGACTCAATATGCTGTACTATGGTTCGTGATGTGACTGAGCGATCCGTCACTGCCATGCGCCCAATTTGCCTGTCCTCACGTGAAACGGTGCACTGAGGTGGATGCGATCGACCACGTCGGTCCGTCATACCTTCCTGTATCCAACAGTCACATATCCGCATTACAGTTGTTTGGTTTCGTCCAACACGACTACCGATTTCCCTGAAAGATAATCCACAATCTCGGTAGGCCACTATCCTTCCTCTGTCGAACTCGGATACTTGATCAAAAGTTGATCGCTGTTTTCTACGAGACATAACTAATCGTTTTTTCAAAACACCACAAGAAAAACACAATTGTCGAACTTGAAATCTTCGAAATCTCCAAGCCTTAAATAGCGCTTTGAGGTGGCGCCACAGGCGTGCGTGGTGTGTGTCTACGCTG